>JAQLOL010000025.1:19482337-19496113 GCA_029783665.1 Naso thynnoides
ATAATAATAATAATAATAATAATAACAACAACAATAATAATAATAATAATAATAATAATAATAACATTTGTTATGACATTTTCACATGACAACCCTGACATCATACTCCAGGCTCCATGGCACTGTGCCATCCTTGCAAATGCATCAAGGAGAGCCAGAATCACTGAAGGAAGTGACTGTGGTTGTAGTCTGCACCATGTGACTTGCTTGCTATTCCCCAGGCTGTGGTGCGGAGGCCCATGCATCATGGGACTCCCCTTACGATGCTCCCCTAGACACCAGGCCTGGTCCCAGGGTTGTAAAAGCAGACAGGGCTGACGTAAATGTGCTCCCCGGTCTGCGTTAATACTGCATCCCAGCTGAGTGCCCCAGAGGCTGCAGGCACGAGTAATGACTTTTCAAATACGACTATCCCAAAAAAATAACATGTTGAAAAGCAGTCTGTTTTTCATTCAGCACACGAACGCTTCATGCATTTCATTTGCAGCCTTTGCTTTTATTGTCTCTCAAAGGTTCTATTGTGTACAAAGGCAAACAGTTTTGTTGCAGTTTAGACAAACATCTTATTCATAATGACATCCGTACGCCTCTAAGTAAATGTCACTTGGAGCAACTTAGCCAAAAACTCTTAATGGTTGGCATCAAGCACTCACCACACCCATTAACACATTTTAACAATGTGTAGAAATAGAAACAGTGTGTCCATTGTGGCTCAGAAGCCTTTGCTATGCATCTGGGTGTCTTAACACTGCCCTATTAGTTTCGTGCTGGCACAGTCTGCGCTTATGTACTCACACAATATCTCACCAGTGAGCTTTTAAATGTGGATCCATTTCTCAACCCAGGACATATAGTTCTGTTTTAATATTTTCAATCAATCAAAAATTGTGTTCAAAAACTGCACTTGACAACCAACTAAAAACACACGATACCATTAGATCAGAAGTAATCAGGAAACAGTGTAGACAATCTACACTGGATTAGAAATTAGACGCGAGGAGGCAGGATGATCAAGCGGGGTCACTACACTCTCTTGCATTAGCCGAGGCCTGAAGCTCCTCAACCACAGGCACAGCTCTACAGCTCTTAAGGAGCTCAGGCGGCCTAATCAAAATCAAATCATCTCCTTTTTTCCCCTCTCGCTCTATCTTTTGGTCCTGAGAGAAACAATTACTGCTGCACTGTGGAGGAAACCTAAGGGTACCGGCCTCCATGAGCAGCAACAGCAGCAACAGCAGAAGCTCAGTGCTTTAAAGTAGTCTTTTATTGGATATCAGAGCTGGAGGAGAGTCCAAAGAAAATAGGGCTTATTCATGATTAGAGCCAGCTGTGGCTTTCCACACTGATGACTCATCCATTTTTCTTTCCCCCCTATTCTTCTGCTTTTTTCATGGTGTGGTAAAGAGGGGTGGCGGTTGGAAGGCGTGAGGGTTTCTCTGAGAGAGCTCAGCCAAATTGAAACAGAGCCCATATCCACTGGTGGTTATTTGTTTGGATTACTGAGGGTATCACGGCCACAATTGTGCCTGCTCACTGCTTGACTCAGTCTCACTCGTGCACTCATTGTGCCACGTGGATTCCCTGCACGTTTTTTAATATCTCCCCCTTTCTTTCTACTTTTTTCCCACCAGTGCCGATAATAAAGACAGAACCCAGTGATGAATATGATTCTCTGGGGACTGCAAGACTGCCCATGCATTCAAAGCCCTATTACAGCCAGCCCAGGCTGACTCCCATCATGCCAGTAGCCGATCCTGATGCCTGTCTGGTTGGTGGCTACCCTTCCTGCCCGCCTCGTCATGCTGCCATGTCATCGACGTCCCCCAGCTCCAGCCCCACCCTGCATGACCTGTCCCCCGTTGCATACAGCAAGTGCCTCCCTAACAGCCCCACTCACGCGGCACCACCAGGTCCCACCGTGGCCACCATCCATGAGACGCCAGGCTGCCCCAGCCTTGCCCATCCAGCATCGCCCGACCACAGCTCTCCTCTAGGGTTGCTTCATTCACAGGGCAGTCCCAACCATCTTAACAGCCCCGGGCCCCATGGCTACCACCCTATCTATGCCAACAGCAGTCCCTCATCCTCTCCGGTATCCCACCCATCCACTCCCGGTGGGACTGCGGAGAGCCCGTTCGTTCAGGCCTACAGCCCCAGTCAGGCTCAGGCAGCAGCCAGCTCACCCAGCCTGTTACCTGAAGATGCCAGCCCCCCTTCAATGGCCATCACTGTCAAACAGGAGCCCCAGGATCTGGACCAGATGTACCTAGATGATGGTGAGTTACAGGAAACAAGGTGCACATACACTGTCTGCAAGTTTCCATTCAATAAACATTTGGATAACAAGAGGTTTTTCAGTAGATGAAAGCTTTTTTTTTTAGCTTACAGTATGCCAAAAATGGCTGTTTACCTAGCTCATTACATTTATTTAACACCTTTCGCTTATCTGCAAGCCTCCACACACAGACTCCACCCTGACTCACCTCTTAGTATTTCCTGATGAAATTATGGCAGCAGATTTACGTCAGTTTGTTTAATTTTAGACTTGGAAGATTTATTTGCTTTTGGTGTAACGTGCCGTCCGGCTTATGTTGTCCAAGTGGCTGCTTTACTTTAAAACGGTGTATTATCTTGATGGGATTTTGAAACAATCTGTCAAAACATCAGAGCACTGAGGTCAGCCGAGGTGCAGCCGAACAAAAACAGCGGCACACGCGTAGCAAACCAAACTGTTGACACAACGACTAATGAAGGAAGCAAAACAATGGGTAGGGGTTTCCTGAACCAAACCATTTTTCCCCCATCTTTCTGGGAGGGATGTTGGGAGGCAGGAGGCGACGCTTTGTTTTCCCGTCTTTTCCCCATGGAGTCGACACCATTCGGCTGTCGTCATCAGGGGAGCCTGTGGGGTCACTGGTCTCCCTCTGGCAGTGAAACCAGTCACACCCAAGGGACCATATGGTCGAGTTTATTGCCTCCTCTGTCCATCTCAGGTCATCAACCTGTTATCTGTGTTAGCAGAGGCTTCACTTGTTGTTTTATATTCATAGAACACATCAATGGCATTGTGCCAGTTTAGAATGTTTAAATTCCCCTGCATCCTTATGGAGGTGGGACAAGGCAACTCCACACTGAACTCAGGAGTCTCACCCTTCCTGTGCACCTTTTGTTCAGTAAATTGATGTAGTGTGTGTGCATGTGCTTGTGTTCCTGCATGTGTGTGCACACTTCATTCAACAGCTCTGAGAGTAGAGGGGTGATAGGCTCGCGGGGACCATGGGAGTTTTGCTGTGGAACTGTAATTGTGTTGAAATGCAGTTGTCAGCATAACTGTCAGTCTTATGAGTCCCATTAGTCCACACCTCATAAACAGACAATACAGAGACAAGGGAGATGTCTGACTGTTATCAGCCTTATAAGCTGATTTTCAACTTTTTCGTTTCCTTTTACTTTACTTTTCTTGGGAAATCTAATTGGAAACAAAACTGCTTATTTGAAATTCCTCCTGGCTGTTTTTACTTTTGGCAGAGGGAGGCTTACATTTCAGCATTTATTGAATCAAGTGAAACTGTAGCTTTATTTTGCATTTTGTAATAAGGTTGGCAAGAGGTCCTTTTACACCAACTATATGAAGATATACCAGATTTAAATGGCAGTGCTAGAGTGAAATCATGTAACCTTGTTTCCTTCCCCGCTACTCCATCCACTGTCACTTTAGCAGGCTTGATCTTACTTCAAATGTAGCCAAATGTATTCAGCCAGTGATTACAGTTGCATTAGTGACGCACAGGAATGTGTATTGATTGACCGAGGACAGTGAGGCAGCCCCTTGAAAAACCTCAACGTGCTGCCGTTTTGCATCATCTAATGTCTGTGCAAGCATCTGTGGTGAGCTCCTGGAGTCCCTGTAAGTGTGTGGTGGTAACAGCATACTCCAAAGGCATCTCCTGCTCCCTGTCCCAGCCCTATCCCAAACCCCTCAAATGAGCCCTAAGCTAAAATAAATAAGATCGGAAGGCAGCTCCCGGGGCGTCCCGCTCCCCGTCCACATGCATTATCACTGTATGTTAGCGAGTTGAGCGCTCCATTAGAGAGGGAAGACAAGCGGATGACCTCACCACGGCAGTGATTTAACGCCAGCCATGTAGAGCAGCGTTCCTCCCCAGCAACTGGGGGCCAGTGGTTTTGAGTCTGCGGGAGCACACTGATCTTCCTCAAGAGTGGAGCGCCTCCTACGCTCAAGCACTGAGGCCTCCGGCTCTCATCAAGCAGAGGAAATGTGTCTCTTCGGCCAGGCCCAGATTTTACACAGCCCCTGAGAAATCACTCAACTTATCAACGGTGAGCTACTGTACCGCAAGGAGCTTGGTTAGCATGGAGGGAATCTGAAATGAAAACCCCTGACTGCCATACACAGTCTCCATTGTAATCTGCTAAATTCTTCCCTCAGCTGTGATAGAAGCTTACTAACTACAGTGTGAGACATGAGGCGATGATTCTGGCGTCTGCGATGCAGTTTAATGGGAGGAATCAGTCAGTCTGAGTTGGAGCTGCCGTTCTCTGCAACATGTTGGCTCTTACCTACCTCAGACTCACTTGTCAAACCTGGGATAAAGCAACAGATAAGCTAGTTTGGTGAATGAAAGCAAGAAGAGGATGAAACGTAAAAAAGCTTCTGGCCAACTCTGTCTCTTTGCATTGTTGACTCACTGCAGCAACACTGCAACATGTTGGTACTCCTATAAAACCAAAGTCTTTAGACATTTCGTAGTTTCTCACAGCCCACTATCTCGAGTTTACAAGGAACAAGACTGAGAAAAACACCAGTCAAATGACATCAGTGTGTATAATAGAATTGATGAAAATGCAGTCTGCACCATTTTGCAATGCTAATGAGGCCAAAAAAAGAAATGATAAAATGACAACATGCTTTGTCACACATCTGAAGGAGCAGTTCTGATGACATCATACACCCACATCTTGTTTCATCTAACCACTGACACTCATGTCCATCTACATGCACCCACACTTACACTTTTGATCTTACTTGGCTTTTTCTTATTGTAGGAAAATGTGAGCCGCATTACTTACTGCACACCCTTCACTTTGACCCTAACTTCTTGCTTTATTTTGCAGTGAAGGTGAGCCTGCATGTGTTAAGAGGCAAAGTGGTGTGCTGGTCGGGCTGGGTGTTTGCCCCTGTGAGGCCGCTGCTGTGTGTCCTAACTCATTAGCAGCTGTTGTGATGGGTGATATCATGAATGCAGCACACAGCAAAGGAACCAGTGCTAATCAGAGGGCCAGATTTCTACCAGCTGCCTCTCTGGGAAACAGAGGGCCCTTATTCGGCAAAATAGGAAAAACACAGAGTTAAACGCAACCACTACCTACTTTTGACATTTGACATATGTGCTCTGATTGCCCGTGTTACAGGGTAGTTTTCCCTGTGATTGTTTCCTCCTCAATTCAAAGTTTGTGCATTTGAAACTGCTCTGCTTCTCAGACTGAAAACAGAATTGCTGTAGGTCTCCCCCCCTTCCTTCTTCCCTGCCTCCAGCAACAAAAATGGCATTCTAACCTTCCTGAGGATCTCCGTCCACCATCAATGCTTCTGAAGGCAACTCAAGGCTTTCCTCATGGAAACTTTTACACATCCTGGCAGGTTGCCCAGACCCCAGGACTCCACAAAAACCCCTAATGATGATTGAGAGTGCGTCCGCACCGCACTGAAAACATGCTGAGTCGCTAAGATTGGAGCGTGCCGCAAGGCTGGCTCTGGGAGGTAGAAGAGAGAGAGGATTTGGGGGGAGGGTGTTCATTAAAGTGGAGGTTGAAGTGTCTAATGGGACTCACTAAAGCCGGAGTTGCTCCTGTATGTTTAGGCAGTATGTGTTTGTGTGTGTGTGTGTGTGTGTGTGTGTGTGTTTGTCTCGTAGTGGGTGCAGGCAGAAAGATGTGGAAGTACTGTAAGAGCCAGTGACAGTCTTGTGCTTTTACAACAATCCACCTTTGACCCTCTGGCCTTTTGGGAGCAGGTCGAGCTCCAGCTAATAGTGCACAGAAAGAGAGTCTGTCTTGTTGTTAAGTGCAATGCCAAGAACATCGTCTCCTTCAAGTCATAGCGATATTGACGGGTGCATGAAGAGGGGTGATGGCTTTTTTTATTATTTATAACTACAACGTGGATGTGATTTTTTTACTCTTTTGTCACTGCTGCGTTCTCAGGAATCCTGTCTTTTTGGCAGCTCCTGACATGTTGAGGTAAAAGTAAAAGTTTGGGCTTGCTGGAGAAGTTTATAGTCATAGGAAAAATTAATAGGCAGCTGCAGTGTATGATTGGCCTTTTACAGTCATCGACCGCCTCAGCTATGGATCAACAACTACACTATTGGGATCAGTAATAGATTTGATTCAATTTCTTCTCATTAGAATCAAAAACCATTACTTTTACTGTGCAAACTGAGCAGCTCTGGCTATTATTTTCCATTATCAGATCTTTCAGATCACACAAAAAGTACTTCTAGGGGTGTGTTCAGGAGCAAATTTGAAGACCTGGTGCAGATCTGGTTATGATGGATGTTGGGTACAATGTTAATTGATCAGTTGCCTTTGCTTGATCTTACAAATTTGTTGTGTAACATTAGAAAGAGGAGCAAAGCATAACTTGCTGGTGGGGGGAAAAAAATAAAAAATTACACCCTGTAGCAGCTCACTTGGAAACTTGAAGTCACTCTTGTAAAGAAGATAACAGTCTGCTTAAATGGGACGTTAGTGTTTAACATGAAGTGTGGAAGCTACATTTGTGGTAGAGTAATAGATCTCAGAGAATACCTTTGCAGTTGAGTGGTAGTCCTCTGAATTGCCTTAGCACCTTCTGCTCCCTTATACATATCTTTTATCTTTGTCCCATTGGCTGAACATAAGAGCCTCTAGATTTCTGGTTGTGATCTGATTTTTTTAAACACATATTATGAAAACCACTCAATTATAGACACTATTGTCCAAGATTGCTTGCAGTTTAGCAAATAATTGGATCTAAGTGGTTACATATGACAGTGGCAATGGAGTCACAATATCAGTTCTTTGATTTTAAGCTCTTGGGAAAACCGTCGGGAATATTACTAGTTTTGATAAGTGCAGCAAGATGAATCTGTAAGAATTCAATCCATTCATTATCGCAGCGTGCTGGCTTTTATGTGCGTGTGTGTGAGCCAGAGGATCTGGTCTGGTTTCAGTCGCTCCGTCATAATATCCACAGTCACTGAGAAAGAATGTGTCTGCTGAAAAACTGCAGTTCAATTATCTAAACAAATTGGGTTTCTTTTGTGTCTGGGATCTGATACTCAAACACATTTCAATGGGAGACTGTGATTTTGATTTTCAATGGGTTTCACGTTTATTTTCCAAAGTGTTAGAAATGTGTGGTGTGGATTTGCTACTGTAAAGATTTGTGTCTTCATTTTTCCCATTTTTCCAAGCTGTGTGAAAAGTAACACACAGAAAGTGGACTGACTCTGTGTGCATGTGAATTACCTGGCATCACCAAAACACCAAAATAGACTGCTTAAGATACAAGTACAAGTTTGGGTCTTTTCGCTAAAGATATATTCCTTCACTTCATCATACGTCATGTATTTCTTACAGTTTCTCCTGACACAGCAGTTTAAAGGCTCAGTTTATGTGGCTCACATTCTGAGGTTTGGGAAACACGCGTTGAAAAGCCACCGAGCCACACGGATCACAGCGGGTCAGGACTCAGACAGGGCCTGTGGCTTGGCTGGAATCTTCCTGTGTACATCTGTGATCATGGGGCTACCACCTCATGCCAGACACTCTCATTACTGAATTGTAATATGACAAATGTCAGTGTGGTTGACTGCTCTGACAGATTGACCTGAGAGAGTCTCTTTTCGCCACAAACGACTGTGAGGTGGTTATCTTGGCCTCGGTGAAAGTTGTCTTGACAATGTGATTTAGGCATGCAAGGCAAGATTTTATCTTCTTAGTTACAGCCTTTTGTTTTTTAAAACTTAAAGGCGAATTTACTCAGTTTTCTGCATCAGGTGTTCAAAATGCAGAAGGTTACATTACACCACTACACAGCATTGCACAGTCACAAAAACCATAAATTTGCCTCGGATTTAGAGTATTTCCTGCTGGCGCTGAAAATATGAGCACATGGAAAACTCATACAACCCGGGCACGTACGCAACACCAAACAAGCACAATAGATTCGAGACAGACACATCTTTTTTTTTTTAAGATCTCCTAAGAGGCCAGGTCAGGGGTCAGGATCATCATCTTTGGAGCTTGTTGGGTGTCTTGCTGAAGGACACATGCTGTCAAAGACAGCTGAATGTGGTTCAAAGATGCGATCCTCCATTTGAACATAAAAAACCACACTTGCCCCTAGCAGTTATAGTGTTTTTGGTTGGTATTTAAGGGATGTAAATACCTGTGGCATCAGTAAACAGGAGCAGACCACTTAATAACAGCTCCCCATCTGAAATTTGTTAGCTCAGTGAAATCGTATCCTGTAGCGACGGATGTCAACATAGAAGTCTGATCCAGCTGGTTGGGATGGGGAAAGCCGTTGGGTTTTGCAACTCTTGGCAGGGTTTGCCGTCTCCTTGGTGTGCAGATACCTCGGAAAACAGAAGGCGGGAGAGTTGATCATAAGAGTGAAGTACGGAGGGAGAAGAGGAGGGAGAATGAAGATGGAAAGTGCAGGAGAGGATGAAACAAAGATACTGATATAGATTTTGAAAGAGTAAGAGACGCGGTAGAGTCTGACAATGACTATAAGCTAAATGCTGGTCAACTGTATTGATGTTAAAGGCATGTGTCAAAATGTGCAAAAAACGGTTATAGTAATGTCCTCAGTCCATCTCCTCCTGTACACTTGAAGAGGAAAAAGGTGAATATTCATTCTTATTGTGACATCAGTTGTTGTTATATTGTCGTAGCTTATGGACTTAACATAGCGGGACAAAGATGTATTTTAGTATTTTGAGATTTTTCGGTTGTTTCTCTCATGTCCTCACATTCAGGAATATGCAGCAAGCATGAGAAGAAGCAGGTCAGCCATAGAAATAAAAAAGACATCGACACAGACAGACAGACTGAGAGAAAGAGAGGAAAATCTGAGGTGGAAGAAAGTAGCATGCAATCTTTGTGATTTTCCCTGGCAGCAACTTCCACTGCCCCTGTTCTTCACACACACACACGCACACACACACACACGCACACACACACACACGCACACACACACACACACACACACACACACAGTGCATGCTCCTTTCACAGCTAAAACTGTTAAAACCAAAACACTGAAAGTCAAAGAAAGATAAACACGGTCGAAGTTAAAGATCACATTTTGTTCCTCTCCACACAGTGGCCGCTCGCAGTTCAGAGACTTACCAAGCAGTGGGTGAATGGGTTTACCTCAGGGGTGGGAATGATCTAAACCACTGAACTGTAAGCATCCTACCGTTAACATGTGACCTATGGCAGTTATAAACCTCAACGGGTCCCTCGACTCCCCCGATTGTACTCAGCTGAGCGCAGTTCCTCTCAAGACAGCATAATTACAAAAAGGGAAATCCTTTCACTCTCAGTAAGCCTTATTTGCATTGAAGATGAAATAATGAATCTACAGAGGTACTACAGAAAACTCAGCATTATAAGGTTTAGCTCCAGAAGGGCCAAGGTGCTTTTAACTAGCTGCTGTGCTGTGTAAAGCACTCACATATTGCAGCTTTCAAATGGTTTTAAAATAATAGCCTTTAAATCACTTTAACAATGTATTTTAATGACCAGCTCACCTCCTCAATGGGCATCCCTTCTTTAGCATTTCTAATCAGCATATAAACATGGAGGCTAACATGTGTTTATGACACACTTGAGCATGGTCTTATTATCAAGAAAATGAAAACATGCTAATTTTTATTGATATATTTTTCAGCATTATTTTCCATAATGAAAAGGATGCAAGATGTAATAAGATAAAAACTGACAATATTATCACGACAGAATAATCTTCAGTCTTTACTATATATATATGGATATAAAATTGTAAAGTATTTATGTTTGATAGTTAAATACTAATTACACTTGCATGTATTTAAGAGTGCCATTATATATGTTTACACTTATGCTTTACTGACTTTCTACATATTTCTACATTCACTACTTAATGTAACTTTAATCAAGCAAACTTAATAGAAATAATTATTAAAAAGTAAATAATTACAGTGTCCTTATATCTGTTATACTATAAACATAACATTTTTAAGTTTGGACATACTCATAATGATTACTACAGGTTTTTGAATTTATTTGTGCTCAGATAAGGGATAATAACTTTATGAATATTTTATGTCTTAATGTGCTGCTACTAATTATTGTCATTACAGCAATCACAATGCCTTGTAGGTAATTTAAACCGCTAATAACACTTACTTTTAAGATGTGACATTTAAAAAAAAGAAAAAAGAACGCATTTGTTAATTCATTATTAACCTTTAATATAGTAATAAAACACCTAAATAAAACTTACAGTATAAAGGATGCATTATTAGAAAGTGGGATTATTATTTCTGTGCCCTGAAGAGTGATTACATATTCTTCTGTTAGATTCCTCAAATCCATTACGTCTTTTAGCACTTGAAGGCAAAACAGTTCTTCCTGCTCATGTTGTAAATCAACCATGTCAAATCTGTAGGGAGCCGGAGCTGGAAAACTCAGCTCCTGAACACACTGTGAATTAAAATGTCACGTACATTTTAATTAAATCAGTTAGATTTACTGCATCATAGAGCAAAGTAGAAGCCTCTCGTTTCTGTTAAGGTATTTAAGTGGCAGGTTCACTCCCTACGTGCCAGCAAATGTTAAATCGATAGGGTTTGAAGCAGCACGAACAGAAGCAGGTGAAAATGTGGCGCTGTGATTTACAGCTGACAGCACATGTCTCTCTCTCACCAGCTCTCCCTGGAAGAGTAGCCCTGTCCTCATCTCTGACTGTGATATTATACTATATAGTCTCCAGATGGATAAAAATTACCTTGTCTTTGAAAATCAAAGCGAGGTTGCAGGTGTCAGAAAGTAGATAAGTGGAACATTTGCCAAGATCCCCTCCATCTTGCCTCAAGAGGGTGTACATGAATAAGTCCACAATTTGCCCTGAGGTGACCCCCTGCTCGCTCTCTTTGAATCCCTGCAGACGGTGAGAATTTAAAGTTGTAGGGCAGCTCTCAGGGTCAGCAGACAGAGCGTTTATCAGATCACACTCTGCTTCAGTATGGAGTCAGATCACTAGAGCTCAGCAGGGAAGTTGAAAAGGAAGAGGCCATGTCCTTGCGCACAGCAGAAGCTTTTTAAGATTTAGTTAACTTTAGTATACTATCTATTCCTGTTCCTTGACTTTATGATGAACCCAACACAGATCTCCCAGGTGCTAGATCAATGGAAATGTTCCTCTCATCAGAGCATGCCTCTCAATGCTATAAAACAACTCGTAAAGAGACTTGGAGTGACAGTCTGAACAGGAGGACTGCACAAGAGAGTCCAGACGACAACAGAGTGAGAGGAAAAGTCTCAAAGCTTAGTGCCTCCTAGAGGCCTGGATCCAATGGACCAGCCAAGTGAGCTGACCAGTGCTGGCGTCCTTACAGAACAAAGCTCTTGCAGAGTGCAAACCAGTCAGGTTAACCAAAGGCCATGATGTGCAGATACACACTCACAAGCAGACATGCATATTAAAAACAAGAAGGAGCCTCTGTGAGCCATTTATGTGTGATGGATAGTGAACAATAAAGGTTTCACTGAGGTAAGCCTTTTTGGACTCTGAAAGCTCAGTTTCTCTGTGTATAAATAAAAGAAAACAACTCTGAAATCCCACATAACAACTGACAGGCAACAGGTGATTTAAAGAAGCACAATACAAATGGAGTCATAAATCGTATTATACACAGGTGCACAGCCAAATTCTCACTCAGACGGCTGCGACTGAAGTATGATTGTTTCAATATGTTCATATTTTTTCACTGTGTGCCATTTTCAAAAACCAGTGAAACCTCGAGCCGTCTGCATCAGCCCGTGCGGGAACATACGTTTCTAATTCTGAATCAATCACAACAAGTTTATCTGATGGCTGAGTTATTTTACCATAAACCCAATGGTAATGAGCCGTGTGGAGAGTTTTAATGTGTCGCCTTTCATATCTCAATCACTAGATGTGTGCATTTCACTCTGTTTGGTTTATTTTCAAGCTTGAGTGTTTGCTCTATGCGGTTATGCTTCGGTAGTTTTATGAAACTGAGCTTTGGATTTCTCACAGTCTGTAGTCACCCATACAGGCTTCATGGTAGAAGCTTCTTTAGCTTCCCAATTTTATGTTTGCCTCTGATAAACACTTTGACTGTTGAGTTCTAGTGTTTGTTGTTCGACTGCAGATTGACGTTGCCTGTCAATCAAATAATATGGGCCATACTGTGGCATCCTTTTCCTGTTCTGTTAAAAAAAAACGACACACTTTATGTTCATGTGTAAGTGCATTAATAGGTCAGTGATTTCACACCCTGGGGGTTTGTTAAAACAGTAACAAAATAAATGCAGTTCTGTAGTTTGGGAAAAATTGACACAGCATAGTATCTCAGTATTTTTGCGCGATAATATTGATGGATGGATGAATTGTTCCCTAGTTAAATACATTATTAGCAAATGTAAAAATACAAATTGAGCTTCAGGGGTACTAGAATTAAAAAACAAACAAACAAACAAACAAAAAAACTGTTTCTTTTTTAATCCATAAATGTTTTCTAATGAAGTCAGCAGAGGTGACACTCAACAGGAAAGATAGTTAGTGTTGATAAGTATGTTTGCTTCAAGGACAACTTTGCTATTTCCCATGGACCTGAAACATACAGACAATAATTTCACTGATTGGTCGAGTATTGAGTTTTCTACAGTTTCCTGCAAACTGCTAATATCCAAGCCATGGCAACCGATACAGTTCACAGGAGAGCGTACTGACACCAGGAATACGCCATGAGCTTCCCGTTGTTGAAAAAATACATTTAGGTCGTTTTTCCAACACATTTGCAATTGCCTAATGTACATCCATTGTTCAGCGAGACCTTGCAGGCAAATTGTAGAGAGCTCAATAATGGCCCAATCAGTTAAATTATTGTCTGTATGTCCCAGGTCTGTGGGACCACCTGCAAAAAGGGTCTAAGGTCAAAAATTCTGAACTTATCCTTTAATAATCACATTTTGCTGCAATAAAAATGACTGAAGTGAGATAAGCAGACTAAAACATTATCATAAACATCAAGATAAAACACAACTTCACAAAGTTTTCCTTTGAAGTTATTATTTGGAGTTGAAAAAAATGTAATAAATTCCTGTATATTGCAGTGCATGCTATCACAATACTCAGCAAATTGCAAAATGTGAAAGGTTGCAGTAATATCACCTCAAATACTTTAGTAATATTGTATTCTGACAACTCCAATCAATTCACATCAACTTGTGCATGTTTTAAATTACAAATGAAGCCTCTGTTTTGTTCCCGAGCACTATTCATTTTTTCTCACTGCTGCTGTGAGAGGCTCACTTAATTTAATCATTGAATTGCCTTATGGCACAATATTGTCTATCACTGCACTCAAAAATGGACAGATTTTTATGTACAGACTTGTAATTTTCTTTTTTTCTTAACTAACATACTCTTTATTGTATTTTTAAAACATTTCAACAATAAATTTTTATTTT
>JAQLOL010000025.1:19523386-19538908 GCA_029783665.1 Naso thynnoides
TCCTCCTTTTCCTTTTCCCTCCCCCATCCAGTATACGACCTTGTAGCCTGCTCTCCTTAAAACACACAGGCTGCAGTGCTAAAGAGAAGAGAGAGGCTGCTTTTGGAGTCACGCACAACCGAGTTGTGCAATGGATGTTAAAAAAACAAACAAACAAAAAAAAACAAAAAACGGTGAAATCGCTCTTGTTTCTCTGTCACTGCCTCACCTAATTTATTTTATGGCCTGCTGAGCCCCTATTGGCTGTGTGCTGTGCCAGCAGTGCATTGCACGTTGGTTTGCCACTCGAGTTTCACAATCCTCTTTGGTGTGAATACAGTTACTCAACTGATAGGACCAGTCAGTCAGGTTCGACTCCTCTGCCAGGTGGAATCTAACCTGGGGATGCTGCAGCAAGGACACAGCCTCTGAAAATGGATCATCCACTTTACCAACTGAACTACCAGGGCGTCCCATCACACAATCTTTTTGGACTTGACAATTTTTTTTCAAATAATTAATTTACAGTCAGCGTAATCTTTTTTGGGGGGACACAATACTTTCATTCCACACTTTTCAAAATAAAACTCTGTGGATGTATTATTCTTTTCAAATGATTTGTCTACCTAAAAATGTAACCAACATATCCTTTGACTAAAGATAATTCAACAACTAACTGGAAATCCCAAAACAGAAACCATCACCACAAACCATAAAAAAACATGAACTTCAACTGGCAAAGGAAACTTCTTTGTACATGTGAAAGCAGCAAGCGAATACAGTTTGGGAAAATGTCATATTTCAAATTGGTCCATTCAGCTGGATTCCTCTCTGGGCGTGTTTCCTTCCTATTAAAAGACAGATTTTGTCTGTCCGGTCAGAGTTGATCTTATAGCAAGCAATAGCAAGTACTTTATTCACTTTTGTGTTTTGAAATTTTTGCACTTCAGTTTCACCATAGCTAACTGCTAATGATGTAACTTCTGCGATCACAGCAAAAGCCATTGAACTATTATTACTTGAGTCTATAATAGCAAGGATATCAATGATGAGCCTGGCCTGGAGGAGGACCCACAACCATCATAGAGTTAACTGCTCCTGCTAAACTTGCAGTCACAGCTGAATGACTGGCTGAGCTGATCATCAGTGTGACTGACAGAGAGCATAATGACCAGGTATTTTAACCAAAAGAATAGTATTAGGAATAGGAATTGGTACTTTGGTCAAGGCTGAAATATTTGAAAAAGTTTGAGGCATTTGCTGGTAAATTGGTTCAGACATTCATTGTCCCCAGAGGATGAATCATAGGATTTTTGTTATTGACAAAATCTGGTATTGAGCAAATAGTTAAGACAACTTTGGGATGAATTGTAAAATTGTCATTCTTTAATTAATTAATGCTCTTAAAAAATAAATCAGAATGTTCTTCTGTAAGCTCACATGGATCTATTCTAATCTTTGATAACTCTAACTTCTAAATATCCATAGACAGTTGAAGTAGTCAGAACACTGTACATTAAAGGACTAAGAGTCTGTCTTGCTCATCATGAAATACAGTGTTTAATGTGTCAAGATTCATGTCTCTGTTTTATGCTGCATTCAAGTACTTTCAAATCAACGAAAATCAAAGTTGATATTAATTAAAACTGCATTAGAGTGTCTTTTTTGTGTGCCTTTCATACTCTAGAATATATGATGTACAGTAAGTTGCATCAAAATACATACTGTTTAATGCATTTTTTTTCAGAGCTGAATACTGATACATTACAAATCTCGTGGAGTTGTGTAAGAAGAGGACATTTTCTAAGCACGAGCAAAACGCTCCATTGGAAAACCTGCCAAACTTAGTTGTTAAAAATAAGTTTTTGAGGTTTGAAAAAACTCCAGGCCATTTTCCATGTGACAATTTTCTTCATCATAAGATTGCATAACATAGAAAATTAAAAAGTGTCTGAACTCCTTTCAGCATTTTAATTACCTCGATCCATCATTCTAAATGAGACAAGTTACCACCTACCTGCCCGTGGGAATGGATGTGCAGAGTCAGTTGTGGTGAGAGGTTATACAAGTGCAGCAGTGTGAGCTTGGGACTGCTCTGTTCAGATATGTAACACCAGAGTGGCCTTGTGATGTTTCTGTCTCTGAACCCAGAGGACACATGCACATTGAGCTGAGTGCTTTGTACCTCTGGATCTCTGAATCTGTGTCATGTGACAGCAGAGGGTTGAACCAGTGGTCCAGTTTGTGAACCAAAGTCCTCAGCAGCAGGGGTGGGTGGAGGAAGGGAAAAAGGGCAGAAGGAGGTAAGAAAAGGAGAAGTGATTGAAGGACAAAGGGAGTCTAGAAAATGTGGGAGAGAAAGTAGAAAAAGGGAGCAGACTAAATCTGATGAGCCTACTCTGTGAACATGTTCTTGCATTTTGTGGGGTGGGTGCGGGCAGCTTAGCCAACCAGAAGATGACTTTGGACAGCTTTCTGTGCTCTCTGAGTGGGTGTTTGGTCGGGGTCAGTCTCACTTTGTTCAGTGCAAATTCCAGCCTAAATGAATGACTCCTGTTGAGCATGAATGTTGTGGTATTTCATTTGAGTGCCCTTGCACCCAACTCTGCACTGACTGGCACTACATGTTCCATTCCTGAGTAAAAAGAATTCTTTTTAGGTTTGAGACATTAAAGCAAATTATTTTTGATACAGTCAATAAAAATCATCTGAGCTGTCCTGGATGTGGGATTAAGGTAACTGTTGCGTTACTAATTTTAATTGTGTACTGCTTGTTGCTGCCAAATGACAATTATGGCTGTGTTTTCCTGTACCAAAAAATCTTTTCAACTTAACTAACTTAAACAAGAAAAAATTATTCCTTCCATTTGATTTTGTTCTTTGCATATCGGCTTTTGTAATGTTTGTTTTATTTCCTTTGCTTAATGCTATGTTAGCAAACGTTTTAAGGTAAAGGTCACTGCAAATCATTAAATTATTTTGAGTGATCACTTTTCATGGTATCAAGTAACACGTGATCCTCTGGCGTTCATCCCAGCAGGAGAGTTCAACGAAATTTGAAAATCGATGCCAAAGATCCTCGAAGGTGTTCTGGATGACGTTGACCAACACTCCTTTAATCTGTTTCCCATTCATCTTATTTTAAAAACATAATGTGTTTAATTTGCATGAGATACAGTATATGCAATGTATGTAAAGTCATGCATGCTGCAGAGGTCAGAAAAGCATGTTAGAAAATCCAAGTCACCAAAGAAGTGCATTTTTAGTTGCGATTTTCTCCACTGATTTCATGAGTTATTTGCTCTGTTATCACTTTAATAAAAGTGTGTGTATTTGTGAACACTGATGTCTGGTCACAGGACAGTGTTGTTCTGATAAAACCTCAGTATTTTACAGGGCTCTCCTATGACCTGGAGTCACGGTGTATGTTTGTGTAGAAGTACAATACTCTGCTTTCTTTCTCAAAACTGCTGGGCTGCTTGTTTACAAAATCTGTCTGTGCTTTGGTACTGAATGTACAGTGAAAGGGAGTCTGGAAGTTTCACTTGTGAGATATCAGCAGGAGGGAAACTTAAGCTTGGGATCCACAAATGAAATTTTCACCACTAAGAAATCATCATTAAATAAGATACCAGAAATAAGAATATTTCCACCTGACCTTTACCCTTTTTTCTTTTGTTTTGGTGAATAGGGACACATTCTGTCAAGCTTAATAATTAGTTGCTCATTTCTAAGAATTTTCACGTTTAATGTTCAATGTCTAATGTCTAATACGTGACAAATTTACCTTTATATTAATCCAACAAAAAATGTAATGCTGTTGTGCTGCAAGAGTGCATCAATGTAATACAGAAAAATTGATTTTGTTTTGTAAATTATTGCTTTAGACCACTATTAATTTTCTAATAATAATCAATGAAAGGTCAGTGTGTAGAGTGAATTGGGTCCATCATAGTAATAAACGCAGAGAGTTATCACTTGACTCTGCAGTTCCTCTCATCCCTAAGGAGCTTTGTGCTTCTTTTAGTGTTTGCAGGCACAACATGTTTCACCACTCTCATAAGATTATTTCCATATGCAGCAGGCAGCTGTTTTCAGTGGAAAAGCTCTGTTAAACCCACTGTGTACAGCCAGCCCAGCACCGAACAACAGACCAAACCACACTCTGTGACTGTTTAGTTAACATAGTGAAGAACTTTGAAGCAAAGGAGCCATTATTTCCTGAACAGTCTGTGGAAACTGAAAACAGAGCAAAGGTTAAACAAAAGTGAATACTGGAAATGAATGTGCGTGTAAACACACAACAACAATAACTGACTGTAGCATGCAGCTGTTTTGAGTGAAAAAAAAAAAACTGTAAAAGCTCACTGTGTACTACCTGCTCTAAGTTAGTATAGCTGATGAATGTAGTGAACTATTTAGCCGGTAAAGAGCCAGATAACATTCTCTGTAGTTAATAAAGTCAAAAAATAGAGGCCAAAAGGGAATCAGAATGGGACCAGAGTGACGACTACACGTGTATTGCATTGGTTCTCCAGAACTACTAGATGTGTAAATGAGCAACTTTTTGCAAATTCATTCATCATCAACCTCACTGGTCAGATGTCGGCTTTGTGTTCAAAGCTTGTTTTTGCTGAAGAAGGCAGAAAGCCTATTTCAGTGTGATAACGGCTCCTTCTGGAAAAAACAGCTCTGTGTACTGATGAGATAAAGATCAAAGCAAATAAATTTATTTTTATTACAAAAAGATTTATTTTTTTTTGTACAAGTGGACGTAAAATTATTAGTGACATTTATCTACAGATTCTCTAAATTAGAAATCAGAATGAGTGCTGGGTATAGAAACATTTACAGTACAGAAAGATCAGGGTGCATAGCAGTAAAAGTGAAATCTGGCTGTAGTATTTTTTTACAGTACAGTACACTGTCAACCTTCTCCATCATCAACACATTGAGGCCAAGAGGAAAAAGTACTTTATCATGTAAAAACATTTGTAGACTTTAAAAAATCCTTTTGACAACTGCATAGACCAAATGCAATTAGGTACATAAGCTACTGTCTTAAACCTCAGGTAGATCTCATACAAACATACACACACAAATACAGCATCCTTAAACTGCTGATAATATATTGTGAAATATTGACCACTCCATTATAAAAATCAGAGTGATGGCCAGTCACCACGCAACACTGAACAACCTGTGCAGTGCATTGATGATGGAGATGCAGTTGCTTTTCACTCAGGGAAAATGCATTGCAATATTTTTTGCTCAGTCAATGCATATTGGTATCTGCAGAATTGTAAATAAACCTTGGATGTAGTGTCTGAACTGTATCCTCAATGTTTTTGTTGATAGAATAAAAGAAAAAAGAAACATAATTTCTTACTGGAGGTCAGATAAAAGAAATATCAAGGCAGAAACAGAGAAAAATAAAAAATATACTGCTTTTGGTGAAAGAGGCTGGGAAGAGGAAACAAGGAAACAAAAGGTCAGTTTCACAGAAAAAAAAACTGCACTGTCCAAGCAGACATCACCTCCAGTTCATCTCATGAAAAATTAGTCCTCATACTAATGATAACTTCCAATCTCCCACTTATCTACAGTAGATGGACACAGAAAAGTGCATTTGTATGAAAAGAATGTGCTAAAGAAAACCCAAGACGAGTTACAAAGAACACAAAACAGCTACATCTTCACAGTAATGTTCCATAGAAATTCATTCATACAAAAGAAAAAAAAACAATCCTGAGAAAATAATCTCTACAAACCAACAATGACCTTTCATACTTCAGTGCATTGTTCAGTACACAGTCTCCAGTGTTTAAAACATCCTTACAATAAAGACCAATACAAATACACCTGAAAACATGGTGTCAACAAAGGTAAAAGACAAACACAGTGTGGCCCTGCCAGCAAAGTCATCTTCATGGTGTGAAATAAAAACAAAAATATCTTAAAGTTGAGGGACACATTCTGTCCTGCTCACACATGGTTTTGGTATACATACTTTTTGGACTCTTGTTGGGGCTGTCAGACAGTACAACATCCTCACATTCTATGTACAAATGCCTCCTTGTTGAACTGCATGTCGAATTAAATCTGAAACACCACATTAATGTCATTGATGGATCATTACTTCAGGCTTTGGTACCGTCTGACTTGGCCCACCTCTACAACCAAAAAAAGATTTAAAAGCTGGGAAGAAAAAAAAAAGGAAAAAAAAGCTGATGGAAGCAAATCTCTGGTTATCATGCAACAAGCATCCATGCAGAATTTTTCAATTCCTACCCTCTACGCAATCAGATACTAGAGTATGAAAGTGATCAGTTGACAAAACACTTTTGTCTTGCTTCTGGTCAAACCTCCTCAATGTACACAAAGAAAAAACACAGATGTCTCAAAGCCCTTTTGCATCACCTCTGATGATTTCGCTGTACTTCTTAGTTCAAGTCCATCAGATGTGACACGTCTTGTTTGTTGGCCTCTCTGTCATGTTACTCTGCTTATCACTCTGTTTTGGGGCCCCGAGGCCGTGTTTGGGTTCAGCACAGCAGCGCACACATGTTGCTGTGGGGCAGAGGTAATCATGTGGCTAACCTCTCAGCATCGTCTGCAGGGCACACAAGAATGAAAACAAGACAGGGTAGAGGGTTAAATTATTAGCCTTAGCTGCAAGTTCCCTTAATGTTTGTGCATCCAGCGTAAATGTTGTTATGCAGAATTCATGACCAAGCAGATTTCGAAATAACTGAGGTGACTGGCTGACCTGATGGCGAGGGAAAGTTGTCCTCCCCTGTCGTAACAAACTGTAGATCAGAGCCCAAGGCAGCGATGGAGCTTCTGGGACGAATGCAGCGGTCACCTGAGAAACTTCTACGCAGTAATGCCTGAAGAAAGTTGAAGTGAATAGCGTAAGATAACCCAACAGCAAAGTGCTCATGGAGAGTTGCTACATTTTATGTTCCGTCAAAGCACATTGAGGAAAACTTGGTTTAAAACAGATCATTTAGGATAAGATGCTTAACTGATGTGGAAGTAGATGGAGTGAAAGGTGTGATTTACATGTAAACGTAAAAAAAAAAAAAAAAAAAGTTATTATATGTGAATATACACTTACTGACTGAAAAAAAAGGATACAGCAGCAAGATACAGTAGCAAGAAAAGGCTTTGTGATATGTTGATACACTAAAAAAAAACAAAAAAAAAAACTTAACCATCTAGATTGTGGCAATGATTAGAAATTTACCTTAACCATATTATTGCAAATTCTATAGAAAATCATAGTTACTAAAATTCATTTAACTTTTTTATTTCTTGTTTTGTCATTTTTTGTCAAATGAATAAAACTTAAAATAGGTGGAAACCAGCATTAAGGTGCATTACTGTCATCTACCATGACAAGGCAAGAACAGAAAGAAATGGTAATGACTGAAGAGTTTACACAAACTTATCATTTGTGTATTATCAACAGGATATCAATAAGTTATTTTCAAATATCACAGTTATCATCAGTACCGACTATCATCAATAACCGTGTGTAATAGCTTCTGCCTTGCCTTGCGTGTCATGGGGCTGGTGGGGGCGGAGGCACTGCTATAGAGGCTGAGGCTCGAGTTCGACCTGCTGACGGTCAAACCTTTGGAGGAGCTTCCGGCAGGAGACAAGTACTTCTCCTTGATCTTCAGATTGGTCCTTCCTTTCACTGTTGATGACACAGCAGGTAAATTTGACAGAATACTGTAAAAACATCCTGTAAATAGCTGATACTCCTCTAATAATAGTCAGCAGACGGTCTAGATACAATAAACAACTGAAGCAAAATTGTCAAATTAAGTTAGTATAAAGAATATCTGCATTAACACTACAAAGGCCATGACGGTCGTTTTGATCATTTTCACATTTATATGTCATATAATTGTGTTGAGTTAAAAATTACAGTGCTGCCGGTCCCTGACTTTTACTAAAAATGTTTGTATTTTAATTTAAAATGTTATTTATACAAACTGCACTAAATTCAAAGAAGATGTGATGTGTATTTTGGCCACAGGTGGTTATAATGACCGCATAGTTTTACGGTGGTTTAACTGATACATTTTCACATGGTGGCAGCTGCATTTTGGTTGCATGGCAACTACGATTGTCTCTGCTAAAAGTAAAACTTCAAGAGCAGCTGTGAGTTTCATTTACAGAGGTAATTTTTGTCTTTCAAAGCAGTGCGGTGGACGGTAGCGCTGGCTGATGCAGGTGAGCAGAGCCTGCATCAGTCAGGAGGGGATCTGGATGATCCAGATGATGTCTGTATGTAACTGTGAATTATAATTTGTATTGTGTATGTGGTTATGTGCTTTGTAATCAGGGTGTCATTGGAAAAGGGAGCCTGCTCTCAACTGACCTTCCCTGAATGAATAAAAAAAGTGGGTGTTTTTCTCCTTGGCATATCTTCAGGTGTTATTTTGTTCCTTAAAAAGATATCCTAACACAATAAATGCATTACTCTCTTTATTGGGCATTTATCATGAAACATAACAGAATCTGGAATCTGGCGGTCAAAATGACCCCTCATGGCCTTTCTTGTGGGTGTGGAATTCTGGCCCCTCTAGTGTTAAAGAGTACTGAGGTGCACTGACCTCTGCAGGGGTCATTCTTGACCAGGAACTCATCTAAAGCAGTCCAGCCTCCTCCAACCCTGACCATCAACGTGCTCCGCAGTATACGAACCATTCGCAGCTGCTGGGAATCTCCAAACTGCAGCAAACAGACACAAACATGTATTGCAAGTTTTTGAAGCACCTACTGCTGTAGCATCTTTACACTACATCTCCAAAACATCACTCATGTTTCCGCTTTCCTGTCACCAAGGTGTCATATTTGATGCCAAAAAAACAGGAAATGTAAACTACATCACTTCATGCGTGGCCACTGGAAAATCAGAGGAGTGAATGTAAAAGCTGGTTTGATGTATTTTTAGAATTGTCTATAAAAATGACTCACCCTGTATCTATTGGCACTTATTTGCTCCACCTGGAACCTTTTGGGACAGTTACACTGTGAAACCTGCCGACTCACCTAAACAAGACAAGTAATGAGATAGTGTCTTAGCAAGAAAGTAACAGTGAGTGTCACACTCTAATCAATCAAACTACATTTGGGTGTTTTCTCATGCACATGCTGTTCATACCTCCTCATTGATTTGATCTGCATCCAGTGTTCTCCTGTAGGGGTCTCTGCTCGGGTGAAGCGCACTCACAAACTCATAGTAGTCAATGAAGCCATCGTTGTTCATGTCGAAGATGCTCGCCACTGCATTCATCTCCAGAGAGTTGGTGGGAAATTCTATAGTAGAAAAACATAAACTCTTTAAAAGTTTATATGTTCTCATAAACACCAACAGTTTAGACAACTAAATCCTTGATGACTTGAAAAGAAAATTTTTGAATAATAAATGTTTTGTGGGGTGGAATTTGAGGTACAGGGGTTTTTTTTTGTTTTGCTTTGTTTTGTTTTGTTTTTTCGGCAACCTGAAATGAGTTGTGTCTTACTGGAGGCAAGGACATAATCAACAAACTCCTTTTGGCTGATGCGTCCATCCTGGTCCCGGTCGATACTGCGGAACACGTCTAAGACCCGGGACTTCAAATGGCTAATCCACTGTATGTAACGCTTTCGCCAGATATTGAAGTCAAAGTTTGCAAATTCTTCCATCTGTCCAGAAATGCAAAACATCACATTAATGTTGGTTATTACATGGAACTTTCTATTGTAGAGCAATAATTGCCATCTCTACTGTATGTGTATCTTTTAAAAGTATAATAACCTCTTTAAGCGCTTGCTGGTGTTGTTCTAGATGTTTTTGTCTTGCTACAGCCAGGAGCCAAAGTTTCTGCCACTGACTGACCAGCTGACTGAGCTCTGGGGTCTGGGGGTCAAGGTGCTCCAGGGGAAGCGGTACAGAGGGCTGCAGCTTCAGAGTGCTTCTCCTCTCTAGATGGAAAAAGAGTAAATTGTCTCCAGTTTTATTCAACATGATCACTTAGCTTATCACTAGGCTCTTAATTTTTGTAATATAATAATGTCTTTTTTTTTTTTTTAATGTGTTCGTGGAGCTATATTGAGTTCTGTTTTCATGGCTTACTTGTGAGTGGCCGTTTGCTGGGGGACACTTGCTGTTTAGAAAGGCTCTTGTGTTTGCAAGACTTTGTGGCATGTTCAACCTCTGGAAACTTTTTGTTCAACTCTTCCATGAACACCTGCAGAGAAAAAAATAGTGATACATTGGTGCATTAAAATTGCTTCTTAAAGGACCATACAAGTGTTACCACATGTCATTTTCTTTTGTCAACATCAGCCACGTATGTTTACTTAAAATGTGCACATTTTTTTCCAAAATAGCTTTATCTGTGAGATATTACATTTTGTCTATCTTCAATAAACGTTACAGAAAGTACCTGAAAATGAGTAACATTGTTAGTTAAAAAGAAATTCTATACCAAAATCCTTCTTCGCACTAATATTCAAGCTAGGAAAGCAGCACTTGTAAGGTATTATTTTTCCAAGCGTAACAACTTTCGTCACCACGGCTCCCAGCTCCCCTCTCTGTCTTGCTCAATGATTTTTGATCAAATAAATACTGATATTTCCTTTGGAGGGGTGAATTACCTGTACCTGGTAACTTTCAAGTATCCAGCAGTGTTTCTATACTCTGTTTCAACATGACTGGCAGTGAATGGAGTTTAAATATGCAGTCTGCAAACAGAAAGGATAGTGAGATGGTGTAGTAGGTAGCTCATATAGATGAGAAAAGCCGTACTGTGTGCTGCTCGATCAGTTCTTGGTTCTGCTCTGTGGTCTCAGCTGGTGGCTCTTGGTCTCTGAGGCTGAGGGCTTCCTCTGCTGAGGAGATCCAGTCCAGTAACCTCTGGACTTCCTCTTTCTCTGCCTCCAGCGCTGCCAAGCTGGCTTGGATCTTCTGGCCCTGCTGCTGAGCCCATGTCTGAACCTGGCGAGAAGGGCGAGAAAATAATACAGTCGAACAGTTTCGTAGTTTAGAACTTGCTAAAGAGATTTAGGCTTTAAGCACTTTTCAGGTACTTAACTAGAGAAAATAAAATTGTCATCTGCTCATCATGCAGTGACTCACCTCTTCATAGCGAGTCTTGGTGACACTGATCCAAGATTTCAGGGTGATTATGGAGTCTGGGTGACAGGAGGCCAGGATCTCCTCACCCAGACAGTGGATGTTCTGTAACTCCACCGCCTGAGACAGCAAGGCATCCATCGATTCCTTTAGAGGAGCAGCAACAAAGGATTTCTTCAGTTTTATCAAGTGAAACACCTTTTGTGTAGGACAAGCTGTCATGTTGGCATTAAGATAAAAATCTGTTTATTTTAAAAACGTGTTTTTTAATTGATTTACTTGTTTTTTCCTTTATAAACGTTATGAGTTTGTAGTAAAACAACAAGGAGTTAAATAATTGAGTATGTCCTCCAACCGTATGAAAAGGTTCAAACATGAGTGCAAATTTCCACCCTGCTTCACTACACGTGATAATACTGAATCCTTATCGGCACCTACTTATTGTTCTGTGGCAGACCCTGACCTTTGACCTCCTCGGAAGCAACAAGAGGTGAATTTACGTACTCCTACAGGGAGTGGAAAATTATCATGTGAAACTGACCTTGTGTTGTTTGCGGAAAGCAAGCAAACCCTCCTCCTCCTCTGGTATCACCCCGTATTTCAGTACCCTCTCCGCCTCAGTGAGGCGTTCCATGAAAGAGTGGACAAGGCCATCGAACTTCTCAGCCTAACAAGAACAAAGACAAAGAATTAGATAAGAGCCCTCAACACCAGCCCTTAAGATTAAGACAAGGGTTATCAGTTTTTGCAAACTGAATTATAATTACAACCATCTTATACCATCATATAAGGAGACTTATGAATTTGCTAGTCAGATGCCTCCGGCTTGACAAAACTAAGAGAGACACAACAAGGAAATGTACGAATTTAACTGTCAGCCCAATTTATTGCCCATTGACAGCTTCAGCCCAATAATGACAAAAGGTAAAATTACCAGACTTCAAAATCTCTTTTACCTTTCACCTTCACTATCTGTGAGAAGTACCTGCTGAAGTGCAGCCTCCAGTCTGTCCTGCTTGCTGACTGACAGTTTGCACACAGCCTCCCAGCGGCCCTCCAGCTCATCCATCTGCTCCTGCAGCCAGTGAGCATCAGCTGTGCTGCTCCTGGTCAGATCCCTCACGGAGCGCTTCAGGGTCCTGATGCATCCAGCTCGCTTCCCCAACTCCTTTTGGAAGGCCTGAAGAAGAAGAAAAAAAAACTTGCTCAGAACCAGTAATTTTGCTACAAGACATCTTTGTAAAGAAACTAATTCAAATATGTCATGAATAGTGAGACATATAAAAACATAATATCAAGAAGTTGTTACCTGATTAATCATACAATGAGTGTGAGTTTACAAATCATTTCAGATTATCTTTTAACAGCAGTTCTACTAAGGTGTGTGTAATAATTACTTCTACAGATGCACAGAAAATCTATACAACTACCATGAATCCTGCGTGTCTTTCTATAAACGTAGTGAATTACTGAGGCCACACTTGATAATGTGTGATAGGTGCCGCACCTTGTGTTTGTCTATCAGGTTGTGAACCATGTCTTTGTCTCCGCCAACAGGAACATCCTCAGCTAGTTGGGGCTCCGCTCTGTACAGCCAGTCATTCAGGGCCTGCAGAGCATCAGTGAATCGACCTGAGAACAGCAGCGCTTCCTCCAGCTTGTGTTGTCTGAGAAAAGCACACCAGAAAAATCTGTCAATTTACAAGAGCTGGATATTTTTTTTACAACACTTAGCAAAAACTTAAACGTAACTCTTCTGACTTTATCATACCTCTCCATAGACTTGCCGCTGATAGTGTCCCACGAGTCTTTGAGTTCAGCCAGTAGATTTTCCAGATGTTGTCTGTCGTGACTGGTTTGAGCTCTTTCGTGGAGGCTGCGTCCATTCTTTGTTGTAGCTTCATACATAGGTCTCTTTAACCTCAGCAGTTTCTGGAACTCCTAATTACAAAGTGAGAGATCAGTGAAGGGAGTCATATACATAATTAAAGCATATAAAACAAGTTTTGCTCATTGTGAGGCCTGCTGCACCTTCTGCTCAATAAGCTGTTGTTTAATCTCCTCATGGGACACAGCGATCTCTTTGTGAGTGTCTAATGTCTGCTCAACCTCCGTCATCCAGTCCACCAGCAGGCGCCATGATTCATTAAACTGAAATGTGAGAAATAAAGACAGATATTACACAAAAGTTCCTCTGAGTGGCACATGTCACACCTGAAGTGCATGTATGGTTTGAGAAAGATGTAGAAGCACGTCTTTTTATATCGGTTTTGGCATGGTGGCATACCTGTTTGGCACTCTTTTTGACCTCCTCCAGCAGCCGGCCTCTCTCTGAAGTGCGCTGCTGCAGCTTTTTGTAGCGATCCTGGACGGTCATCATTAAGTTGTGAATAATGTCAGAGTCCTCTTTCCGGCTCAGCTCTGTCAGTCTGCGGGCTGTGTTCTCCACCGCGCTCTTCTTCTCACCGTGAGTGTTCACCTCATTCACAAGTGTCTGTGCAGATAAAGAAGTATTTCAAGAGAAAAAGTGAATATTTCCACATGCATATGTAATTCTATGACTTAAGTAGAGAGACAGACTACAGCAGATACAATAAGACCTACTCTATGGTCCTGCAGTTGAGTACAAACTGTGTCCAGAACAAAACTGGGTGCAGGAAGAAGCCCAATAGACTCTTCACACTTGCTCATCTTCGTGAGGAGTTCCTGCACGTTACTGTGGAGCTCCTTGGCCAGACTCAATCCCTCTGTGAGCTTTGCCTGTGGGAACAGCACAGCACTCCGATATAATCATGCAAGAAATTAAAGACAAATCAATGAGATGACACATGACTATGAAGAGTTGATAAACCTTTCGCTCCTGGACTTTGCTGTAAACAGACAGCCATTTCTGTTCAAGAATAGACAAGCTGTGCTCCGTGCTCGACCCCCGAACAACATTGCTGCTTTCCAGCATCCTGTGGATGGCATTCTTCACATCTGTGTAGGTGTGGACCTTTGACTCCATCTCATTGCACAACTCCTTTTGTGGGTTGGAAGAAGAAAGACAGGTTGAAGGCAAGAAATATTTTGTTTTGTTTTGTTTTGTTTTGTTTTTTCCCCACTAAGTTACAAACTATTTTATTTTGGCGGATAAAACTCTGTCTGATTTACCAAGTGTGCATTGAGCCTTTCACTGGCAGAGTCCGGCATACCCCACATGGTTTTAGAGGAGGACAGTCTCAGGTCTGTGTTCTCCAGCCACTGCAGAAGATCCTGAATCTCCATCGATACATCTTGTACCTGAAGCAAAAACAACAGAATAAACGCTAAGTCCTCCTATGGTAATGAGGGTGTCACTACAACCTTATGCATGGCAAAAGTTTATTCATGTATCATCAATTGCCCTTAAAATTTGTTCTAAATTTTCTTCAAGCAAAAGTGGGATAATAACTGCAGACTGACAAAATATTATTTAGTTGTAGTAAATCTGATTTAAAATTTTGCCTTAATTTGGACTACATCTATTATACTATCATTGGTCCACACGCTATTATAATCACTTTTAAAGTTATTACAAGAGGACACCATTATAAACAGATAATGAAGCACAAAAAGCAGTATTTAAGATAAAATGTGAATCTTAATGTTATGCATGACGATATATTATACAAACAATAAAAGTTTTCTATTCTACTTTTGTCATAACTGTAACAAAATAATGGATCTGTTTTTTCTCTCTTCACCTGACTCAGTCTGTTCTCTAATTCCAGCTGCCTGCGTTCAGTCTCACAGCGGACAAACTCCCAGCTTTCATTGAGTTGCTCCAGCCGAGACTGCAGTCCATGGGGGCTGTCCCCGGACCCAACCTCCAGCAGCCCCCTGCCTGCCTGATTCAGAGACTCCATTGTGCGAACATGGGACATGACATCATTACGCAAGACCTATGCAAAGGAAAAAAGCATCAGAGGTTAGAGATTTTTCGTGGTGTTATTGTCAGCGTGATTTTGGAGGTGTTTGGAGTGAAGTATTTTCTAGTGTGAACTGTGTCGTGCAGTTCAGACAAATACATGTATTATTAGTGAAGTATGAATTAAAATGAACACTATGTAACCCAGACTGGTAGACACAATGGTGAACCCTGTCAGGAGACAGAAATCTGTTAGTTATTCAAGGCTAAGTTTTCATTGTTATCTAGCTGATAAACCCACAGCTCAAGTACAGAGTTTCATCATCTGAGACCTTTAAAATGCGAAAGAGCTCATTTATGCCTAGAGCAGTCATTCCCAACCTGTGGGCCGCGGCGAAGGTATTGCAGGTGGGCCGTCAAATCATTTTCAAAATATTATGATTTTTTTTTTTTTTTGGGGGGGGGGTATATAAAAAAAATATTTTAGAAAAAATCAATAAATCAATCAGTGCAGACA
>JAQLOL010000025.1:19539008-19559241 GCA_029783665.1 Naso thynnoides
TGTTAAAACTATTTGAGAATTTACAGTATGTTATTTGAGAGAAAATGTGTATATCGAGATATATATCGTATATCGCCAAATTGCCAAAAAATATCGAGATATTATTTTCAAGCCATATCGCCCAGCCCTACTCCCAACTGTCAAACAAAAAAGAAGATGTCGGAGATTGAAACATAAAATTCTGCTGTAGTTCAAATGAGATGAGACATAAAATTGTGTTGTGGTTCATATGTGATGAAACAAAAAATTCTGCTGTAGTTCAGTTTAACAGCTTCAACAAATGCTCCCTGCACTGTGGAGCTGATGTTCCCTGTGCTTTCAGTTTTGTCCTGAATGTTCCAGATGTCTCATCAAAATTAAAATTAGTGGTCTGAGAACACATTATTTGGCCTTTTATTCATTTATATTGTTTATCGGGTCAGAGGGGGGCCACAGACATTTTTGAGATTTTCAAGTGGGCCCTGAGTTGGAAAAGGTTGGGAACCCCTGGCCTAGAGCCTACCTATTACAGTACAGCTGTATAATAAAGAACCTGTTTTTAAATGCCAGTAACAATATATGATAAGATTTAGGTCACCACTAACCTTGTGTTTGGCCAGCTCAATTTCACAGGCCTGCAGGTCGATGCTGATTGGCTGGCTACCCTGCAGTTGTTCAGCAGTCCGAGAAAGCCATGTGTGCAGCTCATCCAGTGTGTTTTGGAACTGACCCAGACCCAGCAGAGCACACTCCAGTTGATGCTGGTGGCAGCACAGGAAAAAGTTAATTGTTCTACTGCATCTTTACAACTTTTGTTTGTTCGTTTGTTTGTTTGGGTTTTTTTGTTCAGGCTAAAAATAATTTCTCCTGGGCAAACTTTCTGCTGTTCAAGTAATTTCAAATTGTACAAAAATAATATTGTGCCTACAGCTCATTATAGTGACATTTATATAACAGCATCGTATGGTGATATCTGCTTGCGTATTCGTACCTGTCTGCCAACAGTCTCTGACTCCAGGCTGTCCCAGCGCTGTCTGAAGTCACACAGTGGTGAGACAGAGTTTGGACGCTCTGAGCCTGGTGACAGCCGGCATACGAAGCGATGGTTCAGGCTTTCTATTTCTATTTTCTTCTGGTAAAGTTCACGCTTAAATTGCTAAAGGGAAGAAAAAATACAGAATGTATGTTTGAACTCACATTAAGTTAGTTACAGCCATGATTGATATGATTTATGATAAAAATAAAACACATGCAGAAGCATAGTCTGTTTATAGTATGACACAAACAAGAACATTAGTTTTATTAAAAGGGCTCTGACTGCTGCTAATAGGTGTACTGCAATGAAATGGAAAAGTGATGTGCCTTCATTCTCTTCCAAGTGGCCAAAAGAACTTTTGTCTTCTGTTCCGCCATAAAAGATTATGTACAACTTAAAAAAGAACCTGGTGTTTCTGATAAGGTCTGGGGGAGTTTTCTGGCTTTTATGGACCAGACCCACAGACGCCATCATCTTGAACAATCTTCTGAAACAATGAATTGATTTATTGATGATGATGTAACATCATCCTTTTTTTTCTTTCTTTCTCTCTGTTGAGTCAGTAATTTTGTTCCCTCCCTGTTGATTTGTGCAGGTGGAAGTTAAGAAGGTTGGGTTGGTTTGAAAACTCTTGACTCCGATAATCCTGAAATCTATATAAAGGGATAGTCCACCCCAAAATGACAATTCACTTATTATGTTCTCCCCCTCATGTCGATGGAAGGTCTGGTGAAGTTTTTTAGTCCACAGAACACAGCCAGGGCGTCACAGGAAAAAGGCCATGCCATTATCTCCCAAACATTTGCAACAGTGACTAGGATTCAAAGGTTTTAAAAAGTACATAATAAATCCATAAAATTTCACCAAACTGCTCATCTGAAGTAATCCAAGTTTCCCAAAATATCAACAAGGCAGGTTGTTTCAAAAAATTTTACTGAAGCCTTTGTGTTCACTCTAGCCTGCAGCTTCTCTGCGTTCAGGTATGTGCAATCACAGGTACACGGCCAGGAGAGACCAAAAAACACCTCTGGTATCTGCAGAGTTGCGTTTACCAGTTGCACAGAAGCTGCCCTCATGCACATGTGCTTGCACACAGTGACATGCAGCTTACTGTAAAAAAGAATTGAATGTCCGATGAAATGGATACAGAGGAGGACTGCTGTACAAGCTTGAAGAGGTGAACAAACATGATAAAAACCTGGTTTAAGTGACATTTTTCAAAACAACCTGGCATGTTGACACTTTAGGAAACTTGGATTATTCCTGACAAGCAGTATGGAGGCATTTTATGGATTTATTATGTACTTTTTTTTACCTTTGAATCCTAGTCGCCATTACTTGCAGCTGTTCTGTGGACTGAAAAACATCACCCGACCTTCCATTGGCATGAGGGTGAGTAGATGATGAGTGAATTTTCATTTTGGGGTGAACTATCCCTTTGATGAAATAAAAAGAAATATGACACCAACATACAGATTTTCTCAGAAAAAGTGTGTGAACCCACCTTCAGATCACATAGCTGCTCTTTGACTGATTCCAGGTCAGTTCCGACCATGAACTCTTCAGTGGACCTCAGCTCAGCCGATTTAAGCCACTCAAAAAGACCCTTACGACAAAAAAACAAAGCAAAGTAAATAATCACTTAGTCCTGAATCCACTCACTCCTGCATTGTTACATGTTAACTGATTTTATCATCAAGTAAATGTTGTTCCCAACAGCCAAACATATAACACTGTTGGCATATACAGCTGAATACACTGCATATGGTTTTCTTATGATACTGTCTCACTCGGTTTCCAGTGTTTAACTCATTTCCCTCTGGCAGAAAACCACACAGTCTGTTAGTCACTCAGAAGTAAAGCTACAGGGAGAAAGGTTTACAACAGAATAAAAATCCAGCCCTATTGTTGGACAGACATTCTAACACTGCTTGAGCCAACCAGCAATGTCCTGTTTGATATGGCTATGACACCGACACAGATTGTTAGGAGACTGGAATGTATGTACATATAATGCTAGTATTTACTGTACTGACACACACCTGCATTGTGTCTTGATAATGTAAAGCCATCTGTAGGGACTCCTCCAGTTTTTTGTGGCAATCATTCCACAGTCTGCTCAAGTTGTTCCATGTGCAGTAGAGCTTTAAGACAGAAAAAAGACCAGATTTTATGTTAGCCAGCACAGTTTCATGAGATAAAATAAACCAAATTTATTTGGATTTATCTCTTACTTCATCCAGGCTCTTCGTGACATCTGGTTTGTCTGTATCCCCACATGCTGACATCAGATCCATTCCTAAAACACCAAGGGTGTCCAGATCTCCCTGTAAAGTGTCAATATCCTCCCTGAGAGTCTATAGAATGAAAGGATGAAAAAGGTTATACATCGTATTATATATAACAACTTGGGCTGAGATATATTTGAAAGCTTCCAGACAAACCTGCATGGTTTCAAGGCTCTGGCGGATTGTTTCAGAGTCTGTCCGACTGGCATTGAGATCCATAACTGCCTGCTGAGCATCACTGAGAGCAGCCGCGACATCGCTAACATCACTCCAGAATTTCAAGGCCAGATCCAAGAGTTTGAGCAGCCAGCCTTCCTTCTCCTGGGCCTGAGTATGTGTCTCATCCCACATCTGGCAAAGGTTCGACACTTGCTCCTGGATTGCTGAGATCAAAAGGATATAACAAAGATTTTGCTCAGAATTGGCTCATTTCCCACAGTAAACACATGCTACCTGTAGCCATGCCTCCAAGGACAGTATTATGTTTGTACACATGCATACACTGCCATACCAAGACCCGTTTCTATAGCTTTTTATTGATTTACTTATTTATTTATTTAGGGGGGTGGGTCTGGGCTCCAGACTAACTTTTTTCATCGCTCTCCAGAAAACAGTTGCGATCTGAAAAGGACATGGAGGTCATATTTTTTTGTGTGTATTTTGTTTTTTTCCCTTAAACTTCTTTTTTTTAATGTAATTGCATGATTTGACCACAGGAGAGCTCTGTTGTCCACTTAACATTGGCTAAAGTTTATTTAAAGTTAACTTTAGTTTAGAGTAAATTATATCAAATGGTTTTCTGTCCCAACAAACACGTTATCACTGCAATTCACCAAGAAAACAGGTTGAAAGGAATTGTAGATAAAATCATCACACAAGTTTTTAGGTTTTATCTTCATCTTAAAACCACCTCTATTATAGCAGGGGGGACACATTCTAATAGCTCATGAAGTTCCTGTCAGATGATGTTCCCCCTGCTTTAAAAGTTGACTTGCTTAATCATGCTCAGCCACAACCATAAATACATACATCAAAAAATACATTATGAAAACTGCTTTATTAGCTGTACCTGCATCTACTGCTGAGTTACCATGTGATTTTTTTTTCTTATTCATCTAACTGTACACTGGCTGACTTGAAACGTCAACACTCAAGAGGTTGATATCACATCATGTCACTTACAAACGTTGACACATCCAGACAGACTTCAGTCAAAGGCACTCTATCTGATCCCCAGTAGAAGGGCTATGTGGAGCCCACATTATTAGCAGACACAGAGTCAGTTCTTTCCCAGTCGCTTGTCCACAATGAAAATGCAGAGTCTGACCTCACCTGTGCCCACAGATCCATCACCAGCTGCCTTGGTGTTAGCAAGTAGCTCATCTGCCTGTGTCTTTACACTGCTTAGGCTAAGCTCCAGCTTGGACAGCTCAGCCAGGGTGTGCTTGTTGTCCTGCAGCTGTTCCTGGATCCTTGGGGTGAGGCCTTGAAGAGAGCTGGGAGTTTGTATGCGGCTGTGCAGGCGGCCAAGACTCTCTCTGATAAGGGTCATCCTCTCATTCAGCTTCAAGGATAAAGACAGAAATTAAGTTGTGTTCCTGTTTGTATTTGTGATATGTTGCAAAGGATAGGGCTGTTTAGAACACTTTCTGCATTATTCAAGCATCCTTACTTGTGTGAATCGAGGCAAGGACTCTTCAAGCAGGTTAGCAGTCTCTCTGACCCGATCTCTGATGGCTCTGTGCTGCTCCTCAGCTTCTGTAGCTTTTCGACAGAACTCATTTCCCTGAACAGGGCTTAGTTCTGACAAGCGTTTTGCCAGGGAGCATAAGCGTGCAATCAAGGGTCTATGTTCTGCTATAGACTCTCTCAGACCCTTTGCAAAAAAGACATAAATAAAAAATTAAAAAATAAATAGAGAATGAATAACAATGTGGAAAGCAGACTTTCTGTTAGAGAAAACCTATGGTAATTTGAGTTTTATCCCTAAAATGAATAGATAAATGTTGAAAGAAATCACTTTGTCAAACTTTTTATTGCAAGCCTTACAAAACGGGTTAAAAAAAGTAACTGTGCAAAGAAGTGGATTACAGTACATTTATTCAGTGAATGTTCTACCTAAACAGAACATCTCATTTACACAGAGAAAATGGTTGCAGACTGTGAAGTATAAAAGGACTTCTTTGTTTAACTGGACAATAAGAGGATAATAAAAAAGATGGCAGTGTGTAGAGGTAGAGAAGCAGGTTTTCTCCACCTGTAAAAGATCCTGTTGTTCCCGAAATGCCTCATAGCTAATTGTGCTCAGGGAGAGCTGGCCAATTAGGGTTTTAGTTTCCTCAAGCCAGGGTGAAACCTCAGCAAGGCCCTCTGAGAACTGGAGAAGAAGCGACTGAGCATGCTCAAGCTGCAGGACCACATGGGAATTGGTGGCTGATGTAGTGTTGCATTGTTCCTGTAAGGCCTCTAATGGAGTCTGCATGCAGAAGTGATAGCAACATAAAGAAACAAGAAATTTATGCATTATATTTAAACCTTAAGGTATTTGTTTACACTGTAAGTAGATTGGTAGCATTTGGTGAAAAGTGGAAATTACCTGCAAATCCCCAGTTTCTCCTTCATCACTGTATGTAAGCAAGATTTCAGCAATCTTCACCATCTTCTCAATGTTGAACCTGTGCTGCAGAATCTCCACTGCCAGAATCTGTTCCAAATACATCAACTCAAATTTAGTTGCTAAACATTGTGGAAATCTACTTCTAACACCTAAAAAAATAACAAATAACACAAACATGTAATGTTGTTATTCAAGGAAAATGTTTATTTAGTTGATTGTTTGGTTATACTTGTATAATGTCCTGACCTTTTGCTCATAGAGTTGTTCTGCAATGACGTCTGGATCCAGATTAATGGTTTTCAGCTTTTCAAGACTCTGTGCTGTGTCTCTGAACCAAGCCATTTCCTTCACCACTGCTTGTTCCAGCTGATAAGAACACACTTTATGTTAGCATAGCATTATTAGCGGCATTATCAAAACACTGTCATTTCTGAAAGCTAACCAGTCTTGGTGGCACATACTGGCAGCAGCATCTTTTTTTACTCATAATCAGAAGTGAAATAAACTATCATCAGTAGCATTTTCCCCAAAAGTAAAATTAGATTTATACAAAATTAATTTGACCAAGTTATCGCTTATTGGCCCCTAGATGTGTGGTGATGACTGTGTCTGGAGAGCCCCTGCCCTCTGCCTGTGTGTGACTCGATGCCATTTAGACTTGAAAAAATGGTGGATGTGGACCTAGCTGCGAAGAAAAGGAAATATAGCCCTTGTGAGGTGAAACGAGTGAAAAAGCTTATTCCAGAACGAGAGTGAATTTTTGTTTGGCTTTCACCAGCTTTTGAGCACTAAAGAAGTGGCTGGGGATGAAGAGCAATGCAGAGTTGGCCTGCATTCTGTTGGACAAGTTACGTTAGATGGCAAACACTAGCGGTTAACTTTTTTTACCCTAATATATTCTAAACTTCTTAATTAAAAAAAGTGTAATATTCCTACATAGCTTGCTGTGTACTGTAGGTACAAGTGGTACAAGTGGGCCTACATGTTACAAAGCTTCTGGTGGTGTTAAGAAGGGTAAGAGGGGCCCATTATGTGTTTACAAGCCACAATGAACAACACTACTGATGCTTCGTATAAAGCAAAAAAATTATATGATGGATTTTCAATCTGTGTAATATTCAAAGACAAATGTGTATAGTTGTATGGCTGTTTGGCTAGATAAGTTAGCTATCAAAGCAAAAAGGAGTTTAATCAGGCTGAAAAAGCACAGTTATATTTTGAAAAAAGCAAGGTAATTATTTATTACCTAAAGTTAATGTGTGTGATATTTAGAACTGCAGTCAGCTAATCAAATATTGTTTGCTATGGTATCAAATACATGCTTATTAGCATGTCATGAATCTTAATGTTATAGCATTAGCAAATTTTCCATTAGACTTTAGTTAATATAAATTTTCACTACGAATAACGTTAGTGGGCAAATACTGCTAAAACATCTGACTGGATTATCGTAGGACTGAGTGGGAACTTTACCCTCTGTCTCTCAGCAGCACATAATATTGCATCTCCAGCATGTGATTGCGCTCCTGCAGTCCCCAGGAGCTCCCTCTCAATGCGGCCCAGCCACAGGTGGAGGTCCTCCTGGCTGGAGGTACAGCGACTGGAAGCCTCCAGGGCCTGCTCCAGACTCTGCAGCACATCCAGACTGCTGAGATTCAGCACAGAACAACGGATACGCAGAGCATCCATCTTCTCCTGAACCTGCTGGACTTCATCCTCTAAGCAAAGAGCAAATTACAAACACTGAGCATGTTCAGCAGTCATATGATGAGACCTGTTCTAATTTTGTTTGTTTGTTTGTTTGTTTGTTTTATGAAGATATTGACAATATTCAAAATCCATGAAAGATAGCCCTTTAGAGTCATAGAATGTGTGGTTGATTTCTTATTGGTCAATAGACCCTTGTTCATACAATATACCAGACAACATTTTGATCAGGTTCTACTCAAACTATCTGTAGGAGTACATCTTAATGATATTATTAGTACATTTTGTAATGAGTGAAATTGTCTAATGCTACTGGCACATTTAGAACAAAATATTAATGTTGTAATAGATAATTCAAAGGTATTTTTTCACCAAACTCAATGACTCTAATATACCCATAATTTTTTCCACATAAAACAAGCATTACCTGAAATTGCTTCCATGAGATCATGTCCTGACTTTTGTAATTCCCCTAGATCAGCAGTTTTAACCTGAATCTCTTCAACAACAGCCTAAAAGAAATGACAAAAATATAATTCTCCTCTAAAACAGCACATATAAAAGCACTACATGCAGTTAAATCATTCATGGTAGACTTCAAACCTTGGCCTTTTCTGTGGCCTCTGAGAGATGCAGCATTACTCTTTCTGCATTTCGTAGTTCAGCTAGGGTCTGTTCAACACTTATGAGCCATTGTTGCAAGCTGTCTACTCCTTCCTGGAAGACCTGGGCCCTGGGCAGAATGAGCTCCAAACTCGCTCTCCTATCAAAAACATAATGTCCATTGATTGTTACCAATGATGAGGAAGATCTTATGCAATAAGTCTTGCCAAATCCCAGTGTGGCATTTCTACTAATAGGAGCTGACCTTTGCTCTGCCTCTAGCTGTAAGGTCTCCCACTTCTGTTTGAGTGTGGAGAGTTTGATTTTTGCCTGGTCTCCCTCTTCTCCTGGGTGGGCCTCCACCAGCCGAGGGCCCTCCAGCATCATAGAGTCCATACTACGCCTTCGGTCTGTTAGGAGGCGCTGCAAAAGCTGTAGAAGAGACAAACTTAATGAAATCAAAAAAGTTTATTATAGTGTAGGCAGAGAAGTCTATAATATTGTCTGACAATTTTGTAAAGACCCCAGCAGAGACTCATTAAGTTGTTCAAATCGGTGTTTGTTAGGTTGAATTGATAAGAAATAACATTGCTTGCAGTAAGACCTGACATTTATCAAAGCCCCATTCTTGGTTTTCTGCCTTTGTGTCAGCATTCCTGTCTCATGTGTCAAGATTAAATTGTTTTGAGGAGGAAAGGTTTCACCTCATCCAAAGAGCTCACAATGGGTGAGTTTACAGCTGAAAGGTGAGAATCCTTCCTGCTTTTTAATACCCCTAGGAACTGCTCACAAAGACCTAGTGAAGCTCATTGTGCCTATGAACGCCACCCATTCACCATTGAATAGAGCTGTATTTATACTACAAATGAACCAGTTGAGCATTTTCCATGACCTCAGCATACATTTCTATAGGTACACCTTTCAGGTGTATCCTCCCTATCATAGTGCTATGAGGATGTTTTTTGGAACAAGACATGAGGTGATGTGATGATAACAGACCTTTTGTTCTTGGAGCTGTGCTTTCACCACTTTGACCTCTGAGGATGGGGGTTTCTGATTGGCTGTGAGCTCCTCTATCTCACAGACCCATGTAAGCAAAGCTTCCAGATTTTGGAGATAGGTCTCAGAATCTGTTGATACATCCTTCAGCACCAAGGCAGATCTTGTTCCCTTGAGAAACACAATATCAAATGATTAGCTTGAGTTTTGTCGATAAAAAATAATGCAAGCAAAAGATTTTAGGTGAAACACAAACAGTTTTACTCTTGTGATATAAACAGAAAAGGGTTAAGGATAAAAACTTACTTTCCATCTATCAACACTGGAATCCTGGTCTGAGCTTGAGTGTCCATCACTTTGGAGCTGTAAAACAGATAGACAGTCCACATATTGTTTCATTTCATGAGATGACTGTTCAAAAATGCCCACCAAGATGCATTGCTTTTAAGGAAATGGGCTAGGTGGGAATATATGAGAAAAGAAGACAGAATCAAAAGGAAGGCAGATGAGATTTGTTGTGTTTGAAAGTTTGTGTTTTTATCAACCTCAGCAAGTTCCTCTGCGACACCATTCAGGACTCTAACAGTTCTGGTGACTATGGGGTCTCCTCCCTTATCTCCATGTGGATACTCTGTCACTTCCACAATTTCGGTTACGATTGTCTCTGTCACCTCTGTCACCTCTGTGACCTCTCGTGACGCTAGAGTCTTCCAGGACCAGGGGCTTCCCTCTCTTGAGTCTCTCCTCTGGAAGCTGGCCCTCCTCTCTGCAGTGCTCTTGTCCAGGTGAGCTAGAGGGGATCTGGCAAACTCTGGAGGAACTGCTCTCCTCGTAAGTGTCCCATTTCGAGATGTTTTTATCGGAGAGGGGCTGCTGTGCCAAGCATTATCCAGAGTACTGGTGCTTCTGATTGTGGAAGCAGGAGAGCTGCGGAGAGGCTTGTCTGAAATAGGGGTGTTAGCCCCTTCTTCTCTCTTAACATCAATTTCCTGTGTGTCCTTGTCACTTTCCTCCTCTTTTTCCTTGTTTGCATTGTCCCTTGCTTTGTCTTTGACAGCCACTTCTGGTTTGACTTCCCCATGTTGCTCTGGGGGCTGCCACTCTCTTCGTCTTTGGTAGCACTCCTTCAGGAAGTCCTCGTCTGTCCTCACATGCTTGGACTTCTGGCCCAGACAGCTGGGCCGACTGATGAGGTTACCCATAATCCTTCAGCCCAGAGGCTAGTGAGGCAATAGGTGAGGTAAGGCCCCTTGGCCATGCATGCGGAAGATCCTTCAGCTACCTAAAATAAGACAAGGGGGCTCTCGGTCATAATGCAGTGACCAAGTGTTCATTGTGAAAATAAACAAAAATATACCGCTGCTCTTCTTTCTTTCAAAACACAATTTCCTTGCTTTAAAGTCAATAAGTACTGCTTGCCACAGCTTCAGAAAACTGTTATTTGACAAAATAAAACCAGTCTCTCACATGCTTAATTTGCTAAATGTCTGTGCCAACATGGCCCTTTACTTGGCACTAAAAGACCAGAGGGAACTACAACAGAGATACTTGGCCTGGATGTTGCCTGTCCTTTTGTCCGTCTTTAGACCACATACACACATGCTCCCCATCTATGTCACATCACCAACTGAAATATTCTAGGCTTAGAAATCAGTGTGACAGGCTTGTCAAGGATCCCACTGTTGAGCCTGGCATGGGGAAGCGGTGGCAAACAGCCAGCTTTCTCTCCAACTCAGCTTGTACCAGTCCTGGGAAACCCGTTAAGGATCTGATCAAATATGACAGCCATAAAAACGCAGACATTGCTTCATTTCTCTGGGGTGACAATAAGACAGAGGGGGGTAGGAACACAGAGTGGCATGGAGGCAGTGGGGGGTTGTTAGAAAAAAGACAGCAAGCAACTACACCTTCATGTGCAGTATAAAATGATGGGGTTTTTATGGAAAACGGCAAAAACAAATGTTTTGCAATAATAATCAGCAAGTAGAGCTGATACTAGGTTGTTCTGTTTCTACTGCAGTTGTGTATCCAATAGTGATCTCATGAACTTTTTTTTTTTTTACCAGAATTAGTATATCACTGGAAGACTCTCATTGGCAATGAAAGATTCAAACTGTGTCAGCCTGTGTCCTCCTCAGCATACTGCCTATTATTTTGACAAGAGGGTTAAAGGTGACCGTAATTATCTTGGTCTGGAGGAGGTGAGGTGAGCCCATCAGGAGCTCACTGGGAGGGTTCCCGTCGAGGCCGGGTCCTCACTCTGAGGCAGGGTTAGAAGAGTTCATTCAGAATTATAGAGGTTACCTGAGGTCATGCTTGGTTTACTAAAGATCTTTGGGGGGTCTATATGGGTCATCAAAAGGGAAATTAGGATGCTGGCTCCACAAAATACTGAGGAGTTTTTCTGGCCTTAAATTCAGATGAGGTGGATTTATAGCAGCTGTATTGGTACAGTTACATGTTTCAGTCATGCTGTTGGCAGACAAATTTATGCTGAATTTGCAGCTCTCTATTCTTGCCAGTGGTTAGACACAAAGACAATCTGCAGCTACAGAGAGCTTTGCATTGTGCCACTGTCAATATCTCCTCAATATCTGAATCAAATCTAAGTTGTGTGTCTCCCAAATATAAAACTAATAAGAATTAAAATATATCATGACCTTTAACTAATTGAGAGTCTAAAAATTACCTAGTTTGACATGATGCCTCATGTGCATTAGTCTAGTAATTACCTACATCATGCACATCTCTACAGAGCAGATGATGCAGTCAAGGGATCCTCGGGGGAGGACACAGTCAGATCAGAGAGTGGTGCCCAGACAAAGCCTCAGCCTTACGATCAATGATTACCCAGTTAGCTCAGATCACTGCCCAGCGGTCTCCTGAGGAGGGCAGAGAGAGTGCCTGTGAGCGTGTTCACATGGGTTAACAATTCAAGAAAGATGGTGTGCCGTGTCTGGTTACTGCACCCCATGTGTGGTCGTTTGCTAAATTACACGGTTGCCTCTACAGTGATCTCACAGCAATGTACGTGAGGATATGCTAAGTAGTAACATTAAAGTGCACATGTTTCATAACTAGAGAGTTCTTTTTAATATGAAATATGCAAATATATTTTTATGTTTAGTCTTTTAGACTGGGCATTCCAGGCAGTAAAATACAGCGCAGTTAAAAAACTAATTATTACACAGGCAGTTTTTAGCCCTCTCATGAAAGAGTATAACAATGCCACGACCCACATTTTTCCAAAATCAAAGTAAACCAGGAAAACCCTCTCAGAATGCCGCTGCGTGTATTTGATATGCAAATCGCACTTTCTAGCACAATGATACTTGAAGGAAAACCACTCCACCATCTAACTCACACTGCGGATGACCTAACCATCCCATCACTTAACCTATTTTAAAATGGCCCTTAAATTCAGCCCAACCCTTTTCTCTGCTCTCAATGGTGATTTATGATACATGACTGCAGTCCATTTCCTGATGAATTTGATTACAACCATAGAATGGGGGCATGGTATGGTATGGTATGGCCAAGAAAATCAAAAGAGAACATACTGACGATATTTTAATTTCACATTTCGTGTATTTTATGTCTTTGGAAAAAAAACAACAACATAATATTGGAGAGGTGTATGTATTCTGTTGGGGATTACGGTGCAACAGTTTATCAATTTTGGCTATCAGACTTAATTATTAATGCAAAAATGCTGAGATCTTAATATTTTGAATAAAACACAAAATATTTAATGTTCATCTTATGGATTGTATCTACTGACTCATTTAGAAGCATTGTAGGGGTGGGTGTGTAATTGGTAGCAGAACAATAATCATCAATCACAACAGTAGAGCCCCTTAATGTTGTGTCACTGCTGTGTGTGTGCCTCGGTTAAGGGAGGTCTTGAAGTAGCAATCATGGTAGTGGTCTCTAATCAGGTATGGCAGCTGTGCATTCACCCATGAGACTCATAACATTTTAGGGTGGATATTGTACAAGGTCACACGTTCATCTCAAAGACACTCCACTAAACATGCAGTGAAACGCTACTGTATCAAATCAAATGTCAGCATGGCTTTGGCTACATGAGAAGTTACTAAAAGAGGCCATGCTTACTGTCTGAGGTATGTTAAATTTTGACCAGAATTGTTGCTCCTTTCATGAAATCAAAGAAGCTAAGAGGTAGTTTAGAATGAACAAACTGCTAAATCAAATAAATTATACTTACATCAGAATGATCCATTCACAATGGTGGAATAGTTCATTGCCTCCTGCAAGTGTATTTTTCACTTGGTATGAATAAGTAAAGAAAATCCCTGGGTCACAATTGCTTCACTGTCACATGGCTCCCTCAATCACTGACCAACAAGGTCCAAAACCAAACTCTTCCTCAGTCAATTCTGGTCTACTGGCAGTTTTGGCGGTTTGAAGTTTACGTGAACCACACTTACCCTGAAGCAACGTTGAGCCAAACAGCATGAGTAAAGGAATCCAGCCAGTCCTCATTCACCATTCAAAAAGGAGAGAAAGGGGGAGAAAAAATCCAGCTTTGTTTGAGCATCCTTTGAACGGCCTCCCAACTCCAACATCCCAAACCGAAGGCTCCTCACACACATGCACATGCATACTCCAACACGCTCAATCAAGTCCACTCATTCACTCAAGCCCACATACAAACACACTTTCTAAACACTCACACATGCCCTGATAACTCGTGCTTTTCCGTTGCCCACAGTCACAGGCAAACAATGTCCTCCTCTCCCCTCACAGTGCACCCCTCCCCTCCCCTCCCCTCCCCTCACTTCACTTCTCCTCCCACCAGCTCTGCTCCTCTCCCTTTCTTCTTTGTTGTGGGAGCTGTGATAGAGAAATTCCTTCCTTGTTAACGCCGCCGATGGGATAGTGCGCCCAGATGGAGACAATGTATTCCAACGGCTCAGTTGAACTCCCACAGTTCCAAGCCAAGAGCAGTTTTCACATGGAGGTCAGATTGTGCCAGTTCCATGTAACGGCAAGGCGGTGGCATTCTCACCAGCGCTGCTGCCGCTCAGGTTGCTCCTGTACCAGGCAGCCAGGCGGCAAAGTGCCCCCTTTACCTTCCCCAGGCTTTTTCTCTCACTCTCTCCCCCTTCTCATCCAACAAAGCCCCTCCTCTTAATCAGACTATGGCTCAGAAACTCCATGCTGCCTCTGCTTGAAAAATGGGATGGGTGGGGGGCAAAAAAAGGAGAGTTTTCTAAAGACCCCTGGGCTGCCCTCGGAACATTCACATGTTAAGTGACAGCTGCCTCAGCCCATTCCCTCTCTCGATGACGAGAGAGAGAAGTGCAGGCTATAAAAGAAGAACCCACACCCACCCTGCTACCCACCCACTCACACATTCACCCCCAACCCCCTTGCAGTCCCCTCTTATCCATTCAGAGTCAGTGCAGCAGTCTCCACAGCAGCAACAAAGACGACTAATTACTGTAAAACATCTCAGATTACTTTTCAACTCACTTCCAGCCATTGCAACCCCAACATATAAACAAAGAAGCTTGAAGCAAACACACAGACAGAAAATAAAGACAAAAATACAGTCTTTTCTCTGCTTTTGGCATGGGAAAGCAGCGAAGGATGGACCCCTGTGGTGAAAGTCTATCATTCCTCATTTCAGTAAGTCACAATATTTGCCTTAGAAATGCACAACATGAAGCATATTGTATGTAAACACCATTACAGCAACATATACCTACATTTTCTGGGTTTTAAGCTTAAGTATGCAATTATTTCTCTTAAATACTTAATATTTCAGGTGCTTTTTACACCAACATATGAGCTGGGACTAACATTGCTTTTGATACAATAGAAATATTTCTCTAGATATGATGTCATGTGCAGGTGCACTGAGCCCAACAAAAGCATGTATACAGGTGACTGTCTTACACTTACGCCCTAAATCCTGCTCTCTTTATTCTTTTCTGCCAATCGGCTGATCCACCAAATGCAAGCAAGCAAGTACTGTGCACACACCCACACTCACTCTCTTTCTCACTCACTCACTCACAGACACATACAATCACATACACACACACACACACACACACACACACACACACACACACACACTAATGTTTGCAGACGCCCGCCACTCAGCCTTCTCCTTAATCCACAAGGTCACTAACATGAATGTTTTGATGATAAGGAAGGGGCATCTGAAAAAAGGACAATCTAGGTTTTAATAAAAACACTTAAACTTATTCTCACAACTTTGTCATATTCCTGTATTAAATCTTTTAACTAGTGCAGCCAGAAATGATAATATCATCTCTAAATAGGCATGATTGTTCATGTGCTTCTCTGCTGTGCAAGTACATTCATGCATAAAACAAATCATAAGATTTCATGCAATCAATACCACCCAGTGTAAAGTGTCTTCTTTATTACATGTGAGTGAAATGTCTTTGAACCTGCCAATGCAAATGCAGTTCATTCAGCATGAATCCTGATTTATTTTCTGTGGATCAAAGGATGTAACTCCATCAAAAAACACTTTACTCCAGTGTATTCTGCAGGAGCATCGCACAAGGTTTGTGTCTTTCAGAAGTAGAAAGATCAAAATTTTATCATTTTACTGTCACACTAGTTGCAGAAGAGAATCTATGCACACCCGAATGTATGACAAGTGAATCCAGATAAGTTATCCAAATAATAAGTGATCTGATCTTGCCTTTGCAATTACACCTGTAAGCTGTAGGCTGTCAACATGGCAAGTGTGTGGTCCCAAGAAATATTGCTACTGTAAGGTTTTTTTTGTTTGTTTGTTTGTTTTTTTCCATTTTGACACTTTTCTGTCTGAAGCACACAGAAATGATGACTGACACTGTTAGCAGCAATTTCATTTGTGGTTACTCTAAATGCCGCTATAACCAGTCTCTGTGGATAAGAAAGCTGAGTAATGAGAGGAGGGCTTGGTAATACTCAGCAATTTTCAGGCTATTTAGTGCAGATGTAACTGTCACAGGTCAAAACAGGATGATGATGTTGCACGTGCGGATATCTGCATGTTTTACGGATTACATTTACACCTACATGCGATGAGAACGCAAAGCGAGCCAGACTACTTTCAGATGTGGTCTGGCAGATCTGATCACATTCTGGTTATAACGTGTTTACACCTTGCATTACCATGCATTTTTTTCTTATCTGGATAACTCATCTGGGTACAGATTGCATTTTACTATTAAGTGTAAGTGATACTACAGTCATGCTTACAGCCTGTGTTTTTAGCAGGTGTTATTTACTCATTCACCAATTTAGGCTTTCATTAGTATGCTACCACATGTTAACATTTGCCAACATTTGTAAGTTATTAAATAATTAATTTAAAACTGAAGATACAAACCTCCACCGTGTTCTCATTCCCAGGTAGTCAAATACTGAAACGTTTTGTCATGTTGGTATCCCATGCAGACACACAGGAATTCTTTAGCAACATAGTCAAACTGGTTGCAGTCAAATGAGTTTTACTCCAAACTACATGGATGGGTTTGGGATAGGTTCATGATGGGGTTAAAATAAGTATTTTTAAGTATGTACCATAACTTCACCAAAGTCAGTAGGATTCATTCTCTTATTACCATAAATGGCTGTAAAAGTTTGATGAAAATCGAGCCAAAAGTTGTTTAAATATTTCTATTTGGATCAAACTGGCGGATGAAAGACAAACAATGCTATACCTAAAACTATGCTGCTATTGGTTGCGTAAAAAAAGATTAGACATGATGAGGCTCGGCTATTGAGTGGAAGTAACATTTTGAGTAATAAGTGTGTGTTTACAACATTTTCTGCCAGTAGTCACACACAGTGCTCAATGACTTTAAATTTGTTGCAAGTTAACAGGAATGGGACACCTCTTTGTTTCAGCCTCACTTTGCAACTGATAATGCACATTCTTGTTCCAAAGCATTGCCAAGTGCAGTCCTAGTCTTGTAAAACATTCTATTAATGGCATTATAAACCTCCATTAATGAGCACATGATGAGATGCTACCGGTGGTAAAAACAGGCTGTTCATTCCACTTTAATGCTCCTTCAGGTTTTCACGACATCACTGTCCCATTTCTGACCCCCCGCACTCTACCAGCCTTAATTTATGCAAATGGTGATAAAAGACAAACACAGTAAAAAAAGAAAACTGAAAATGCCTGTCACAGTGGCTGATGAGACAGTGAATTGAATGGAATGACCCTGCAGGGTCAAGTTATTTAACCCTGAGTACTCGATTGCTGACGAAAGAGTTCCCAAGCTCTCTTTTTCTACATCCAAGAACATATGTACAGTATCCCATTAATGTATTGTAGTGCAATAACAGGGAATCATACCTCATGGACACATTTGGCTGACAAAACACAGCTCCAACGGTTAAACAGTAAAAAAAAGAACAACCTCACAGATAGCTCTTTCTTTGGGTCACTCAGAGAGCTAATGTCTTTAGCTGTTTAATGAGCAAGTAAGGCCCACATTCCCCGTCCTCCCTTTCTTCATCTGAAAGGAGCTGGCGTGGATGAGGCACCACTTTGCCAGGAAGACATTGTTGTAAAACCATGACACCTGATCCCAGCTTTCAGCATCCTGCAGCCCCCTCTGTACTAATTAAAAGATTTTGCCAAAAATCTCTCCTCTCCATTTCACAGTAGGTGCACACAGAGCCTGCACACAGTTCTTAAAATGACAAGAGCTGATGTGGATGGAGAGCAACTGGCATGCTGAACCGTGCAGTGGTGCAGTAAGCAGCTGGTGAAAGAAGAAAAGCTCATCTTTCAATTGTCAGCAATACTCATTATCCTTGAAAAATGCATGTGATTATAAAGTGGACACAGGTTGGGAGAGAATAAAATGATTTTATTAAATTAATGTATTTACAATGTAGCATCCAATAGGAGCCGAAATTTGATCCAAATTCCCATGTGCCAACGGACCAGAGAGAAAAAGACTAATTTTACGGGTTTATTTTCCCCCTCCTCTGCCATCTCAACCTCTGTGCTGCCTTCAAATTAAATAAGACCTCAATGGCTCCTCTACAGAACATGGTAATTAGCCCCCTTCGCGAGACATAAAAAAGAGGGGGTTTCTTTTCAGGGTCAGAGCAGAAGCACCATTCAGCATGCACACTGTCATTTATCACCAAAAGAGGTCGCTTCCAAGAAAAGTGGATAAAAGGCTGATGGGCTACCCTACTGGGTTGCCCGGGCCATGCTGAGCTGCCTAGATGCTGGAAATCACAGTCATGGGCGAGATGAGGATTTAGCAACTTGGAGACGGAAGAGTTTAAATGCATCGTTAGCTCATGTTTAGTTTAACTGCTCCCAGGACAGAGGATTTACAGCCAGAAGTCCACATCGTCCATTGAGTACAGAAAGGCACTGGCAATAAAGGCAGAGGCCTCACATTGAAATTAACCTTGATGAAGTGTGTGAATCAAAAAATCTCTTATGGGAGAGATTACTTTAATAGCTATAAGTTGAAAATCAATTTGACACGCCAAGCAAGAGAACGCAGACAATTGGAGCGGCATTCCATCTTGACTTGAGTCTGTAGAATAAACATGTTTGGTTTGCTGCCATCCAAGAATCCTTCATTGTTCATTCTTCTTGTAAATAAAACAAAGCAATGAAAACAAGCCTATTTTACTCCTAAAGGTTATGACAACGTCAGTGAGCAGGGATGCTGTTTGCTGTCTGTCAAAAACAGAGAGGAGAGCATAATAAGCTGTGATCTCTCACCCCTGTTCCTGGGCCTGTTTGTAAGTTGTGTGTACAAGGCTGATTTGAGAGGCAGCATCTGCCACAGGCCCAGGGAAACCAGAGACCTTTAAGACACAGAGAGCCTTTATCCAGAAAAGCCTCATTAGCAGGGGTGCAGGGGAAGCAGAAAGAGGAACTTCTGACCTTAACGTGACTGTCAAAGTGAAGAGATGTCCTTTGGCCTTGTCAGAGACATGATGTGCAAACAAAAAGAAAGGTAAAGGTAAAATTAAAAAAAAAAAAATCTGATTTTACTGCAGCTCAGATGTTTGAGGGTTTTATGTTCACACATACCATCCTTCATGATTGGAAACACTGGCATTATTACTGACATCACATGCTGCGACCAGTGGTTTGTACCTTTTTTTGACTGACCTACCATAGTTTATAGGTGAATGAATTTAAGCAATTATTTTATCATTAGGTGTTGAAAAACAAATATGCTAATAAAAATGGGTATCGTTAGATGTATTTTATATAGACATGAAGTTCCCGAAATTGTCCATGTTTAGAATTAGCATCATTAACATTGGTAAATGCTGAGCATTTAAACCATTTTAGTACTACATATAGCACTTAATTTTGACTTCTGTGCTGACTTACTACTAATTATACAATTTACCATTTAGTTATAAGGATTAAAGCTTTCCCAGATTTAAGGAAATGTTTTGAGAAGTTGGCTTGTGTGTGTTTGGAACTGTATTGGTTGTAAAGACAAAAATAGAACAAAATCATCCTCACATAACATTAATAATCTTGCTTATTGTCTTCCCTTATACACACCATGTGATTATTAGTATACTTCTTTTAACATATGGCTTCTTTCTTTTCTTTCTTTTTAAAATTTTTTTAACTGCTTTGCACCTATCCAGCATACAGACTGCTAACTGCAGAAGTACACCCTGGGGTAATACCTTTGGTTGGCATATACAAACATGTGCCAAACCTTAGTCTCAATCAAATGTTGATATTTTTAGATTTGAAATAGAACAGACAAACATCATCTACCAATTAAAAAAACAGTCATTAGTTATATCAACAATGCTCAAGAACCTCAACATTTGAGACATTTTTGTGACCTTTATAAATTATACACTGTGGTCTAGTCTTGCTCTACATGTAAATTGTCTTGAGGCAATTAATGGTATGATTTGCAGGGATATATATATATATATATATATATATATATATATATATATATAGAAATTTGTCAGACATTA
>JAQLOL010000025.1:19573366-19605188 GCA_029783665.1 Naso thynnoides
TTTGCCTTTTTGACTTCCTCTTCAAACTGGCTTTCTAGCTTCTTTTTCTCATCTTCAATTAGCTTTTCCTTCTTCAAGAGCATCTCTTTTTCTGTTAGGAATGTCTGTTGGAGCACTGTCTTCTCATGTTCGATTTGTTTCTGCTGTGCATCCGCCATCTGATGGAAAAAGAAGAAAGCAAAGTAAGTAACAATTGGTACAGAGGTAAGGCATATATATATATATTAGCTAAGTTTTTGTATATTACGATGATATGTTTAATATCTAAATTGTTTATTTTGTTTACTTAATTTGTAATGGATACAATTTGTACAATGCACTCTGCTTATGCATATGGAGATAAAAACAATCCCCTGGTGAAGTTAAATAGTGGCCTTACTGCAGTTTCATAGAAGGAGATCTAAAATGATGGTACAGTCTTATTAGATTTTTTTTTTTTTCAAATAATTGTCTTTCTAGATCATGCTTGCTAGGGTAATGGTTAAAGAACTGATTTGAATAAACTGTCACAAAACAGATGACTGCATGAAATTAATAAAATTTTTAACTTATTTTGTTATGTAAATAGAGTCCAGCCTTAACAATTTGGAAGAAAAATTATCTGTGAGGACACTGTTATTGTATTACAACATTGCATTCATTTTATGTGTAACACACCGCAATGATACATACAAATTAAAGCCCTCATTTTAAAGATGTATTAACTACAATATTACAATTAAGGTGATAGTGCTCCAGGTAATTTTCTTCAGCTACCCGGAGATTTCAACATCATATGATGTATCTGCAAAATTAACTAAAGCACGTCAGAATTCATACACCCCATTTGCAAAAACTTCTTGATTGCTTTGCTTATCAAAAGGTTATACTAACAATAAGAATTTTAAAGGACCCTAAAAAATTGCAAAAATTAGGATACCATACTTGTTACAATCCTAGGGAAAATTGGAGAAAAATGACACTCAATTTTGATTAAGATGAACTTAATTTGAGTTTAAACTTTTTTTGGAAAAAATGGAAGTTTTCCTGAAGAAAAACACTTAAAAAATGAAATATAAAAATATTCAGCTAAATTAATATAATTAATAACAAATAAATCATACTGTACTGCTCACTATGGCACACATTTTTGTTTTTCATAATGGCATTTACCTGCCTCTGACTTCTTTAGGATAGCATACATTTTGTTATTTTATTTGTGTTTCAATTTTGTTGCTGACAATTGTATATAGCTTGTCCATTACACTTTACAGCAGCTACAACAGGTACAACAGCTACACCTATTGTGTTTCTTATTTCAACTGAAAAAGAACTGAATTAAGGAAGACATGCTGAATTTTGATTAACTGAAGCAGGGTAATGCCTCAGATTGCACGATAAAGAGTTTGTATGGACTATTGGAAGGCACCCTTTTAAATAACATTACAGGAATACTTCACGACTTCACAACTATATCTCTGTGCATTCTAATTGTAAGAATAGATGTAATACCTACAATGATGCCATTCTAGTGCAGGATATCTATAGCAAACCAAGGGGGGTTTACAGGCAGCCAACATACATTTGTTAACCAAGATTTTGAATGCATTTTGTATCACTAAATGCATGCTTCCGCAAAATTGCCTGTCACACAGACATATATCTGCCAGGGTGCAAGTTGGTGGAGGTGTCTCAATCTCTATGAACAGTATTCACAATGAATACTGTACACTGTAACAGATTAAAGAAACTGCTTTTTTGGAAAAAAAAGGTATGGTATGTATGCTCTACTTATGCGGTGGAACACTGTTGACAATTGTTATAAATCTTCCTAGTGGTTAGCGGCTGTGGTAAATATGTGGGTGCGTGTCCTGAAACTGCTCTCTAGTGTTGATGACCCACCCTTCAGTTAAACTCTTTGACTTAATTGCTACATCATATTTTTTTGTTGTTTCAATCTGACTTTAAATAATGCAGCTCATTTTTGGGGAGCTGATTTGCAACCAGAGTTCTCAAAATTAAAAAGAAATTTAAGGCATGTTTTAAAAATCAGGAAACATTCCAGGATATCAGGGGGACATTCAGGATGCAGTCTGCATGAGCACAGTGCACTGTAAAAAAAAAACTTGTAAATTAAAATCAGATTTTAAAATTAAAGATATGGCTTCAAAATTAGTATAATCAAAGAAAGAATAAAGGAAATTTAAGAAAGATGTTAGTTTACAGATAGAGTTAACAATGACATAAGCTGCTCTGTTATGCCATTTTTGACACAATACCTCTTTAGACTTATTTTGAAGGTCTTCAGCCTCCTTTTTCAGTCTAGCCTTCTCGTTCTCTAGGTCTGCAATAGCTTTGCGTAATTCATCTGCCTCTTTGCTGGAATTTAGTCTCGCTACTTCCAGTTTTTCCACTACAGTCATTTTTTCTTTGGTGGCTATTTCAGTCTCATGAAGGCGGGATGCAATTGTATCAGCTTGCTTCTTGAATTTTTTAGCCTCCTCTTCAGCCTTTGCCTGAGCTTCACTGAGATGGGAAACCTGAAGTTTGAGTTTTTCAGCTTCAGCTATAATCTCAAGTTGTCTTTTTCTCTCAGCTTCAAGAGATCTCTGGTATTCCTCTGTTTCCTCCTCCAGACGTTGTTGCATTAGTTGTTTGTCCTCCAGAAGCTTTTGTGCCTGCTCCTGAGCCAAGTCTTTCTGCCTTTGGAGCATCTCTGCCTCAGCTCTAAATCTAGATGCCTCTTGTATGGCCTGCATTTTCTCTTTGAGCATTTTTTCTGCAAGATTTCGCTGTTGGTTGAGGTCTTCCTCTGCAATCTGTCTCAAGCGTGCTGCCTCTTGGGCTTCCACACTAAGTCTAGCAGCATCCTCTGCCAGTTTTTTCATATTGTCAGCCTCCTTGGCAAGGAATTTCTGTGTGTTATCTTTGTCTTTCTTGATGAGGCGTTGATTTTCCTCCTCAATTTTGCTCTTCAGTTTGAGTAATTCCTCCATCTGAACCTTGACTTTGAACAGCTCTTCCTCCACCTGGGCCCTTTGTTTGACAGCATCATCAACCTCATCCTTCAAGCGCTGCAGCTCTTCATCAAGCACAGATTTCTGTTTATAAGTTTCATCGAGTTTAAGTTTTACCTTTGTGAGCTCTTGTTCCACTTGGAATTTCTGTTTTAATGTTTGCTCTGCTAGTTTTTTGTGCTTAACCATTTCAGCATCAGCTTGTTGCTTCTGCTTGAGCGCTGCAGCTTCTGCTTGTGCTCGTTTGGCAGCTTCAAATTCAGCCTCCTTTCTCAGCCTCTCTGCATCTTCCTGGGCTTTGGCTTGGTTTGCAGCTTCCTGCTCAGCAGCTGCCTTTTGTCTTTCTGCTTCTTCTGCTTGTTGACGAAGAACAGCTGCTTCCCTTTCTGCCTTCTCTTTAGCAGCCTCTGCCTCTTTGGCAAGCTTCTTGGCTTTCTCATATTCTGCCTTAAGCTTCCCTTGCATGATGGTATCTTCCTTCTGTTGAGCAAGAACACTTTGGACTTGTTGTTCAGCCACACTGCATTTCAGGGCTGCCTGTTGGGCTGCAACAATCTGTTTTTCTGCTTCTTTGTCAGCCTCATCTTTCTGCTTTCGGGCTTCTTCGGCTTTCTTTTTCAGACGATCAAGCTCCTCTTGGGCTGCCTTGCGTTGTCTGGCTGCCTCTTCCTCTGCAGCAGCAATCTTCTTTACCTTTTCCTCTGCTTCCCTCCTCCTCTTCTCCTCTTCAAGGGCAAGCCTCCTCAGTTTCTCTGCCTCCTCCTCTGCTCTTAGTTTGCTTTGTTGAGTCTCCTCTGCAATGTTTTTCAATTTATTTAGTTCTAGTTCCAGATCAAGTTTTCCAGATGAAGCCTTTTCAAAGTTAAGCTTAAGAATTCGTATTTCTTCCTCAACAACTCGCCTCTGTTTGAGTGTGTCTTCCACTATTGCTTTTTGTCTGCCCATTTCAGCTTCAGAAGATTTTTTGAGTTGGACTATCTTTTCCTCAATCTCCTGCTTGTGCTGGTTGGCCTGATCTTCAAGAGCTTTCCTCTGATAAGCATCATCCTCAGCTTGCCTCCGCAGTCTTTCGTTTTCTGCCTCCTTTTCTTTCAGGGCGATTTCAGCCTCTGTTTTTAAACGAGTTGCTTCACTGATGGCAGCCAGCTTTTCTTTGAGAATCCTTTCAGCCTCCGATCTCTGACGAGCTGCCTCTTCCTCAGCAATTTGCCTCTGATGCTTGGCCTCTTCTGCAATAGCTCTGAGCTTACTTGCTTCCTCAGCCAAGTCCCTCATCTTGGCTGCCTCGGATTCAAGAAGTTGTTTGCTCTTCTCTGTGTTGGACATGGTCTCCTTTTCGGCCTTATGCTTCAGTTGAATGAGAATATCCATTTCACTTCTCACTTTAGCCAGTTCATCCTCCAGCTGTTTCCTTTGTTGTTCAGCTGCAATAACTTCATTTTTCAGGCGGTAAAGTTCATCTTCAAGAAGGGATCTCTGCTGTTCTGCATTGTCAAAGTCGGCTCTTAGTCGAATCAGCTCCTGTTCTGCAACAAGTTTTTGCTGAGCAGTGCTCTCAGCTACTTTTCTCTGCCTCTCAAGTTCTTTTTCGGCCATATCTTTCTGCTTCAGGGCGGAGTCTTCAGCTTTGGCTCTCTTTTTAGCCTCCCGATCAGCCTCCTCCTTTTGTTTCTCAGCATCTTCTTGTGCAAGACTTTTTTTGTGAGCTTCTTCCTCAGCCTGGAGTCTGAGACGTAGGGCCTCATTAGCTTTTTGTCTCCATTTCTCAAGCTCTTTTTCTGCCTCTTCTCGGGCTATTTCTGCATCCTCATGTTGTTTCTTGAGACGTTCTGCTTCTTGTTGCAGCTGAAGAACAGCACCATGCTCCTGTTTGAGTGATTCTTCCAACTTGGAGGTCTTTTCCACAAAGGACATGTGTTTGCTCTGGAGTTCTACAGCGGCACTTTTCTGGGCTACCTCTTGAGCAACCTTAATTTGTCTGTCCTTTTCAATCTCTGCTTGCTTAACTTGCCTTTCAGCCTCCTCGGCCTGCATCTTGAGATTTTCCAGGTCCTCCAAAGCTTTCTGCTTTTGCCTAGAGGCTTCCCTTTCTGCCTCAGCTTTGCGTTTGAGTTCCTCTTCTGCCATGCGCTTCTTTTGGGTTTCTTCATTGACTTGTTTGCGGAGCTTCTCAGCCTCTTCTTGGGCAGCCTTCCTGACTTTCTCAGCTTCAGCTGCTCTGTCACGAAGTTGCCTGAGCTCAGTTTCTGCGGTAGACTTTTGTTTTTCTGTTGTCTCAAGCTGGAGTCTGATGAGGCGGATTTCCTCCTCAATCTTCACCCTGCTTTGAAGAGCTTCATCCACCTGTTGACTTTTCTCATTGATCTGCTGCTCAGAGAGGTTTTTGAGCTCATGCAGTTCCTGCTGGACGTTCTGTTTTTGCTTTTCTGCATTTACTGCAGCAACTTCTCTCTTGCTTACTTCTTCATGCATTTTGAGCTTCAGCTCTTGAGCCTCTTTCTCAGCTTTAGCAATGGCCTGTGCATGAGCTTCAGCTAACTGCTTCTGTTTGTCTAACTCAGCCTGCATCTTGGCCATTTTTTTCTGCTCCTCGGCTTTGAGTTTCTCTGCAGCTTTCTGCATTAGTGGAGGCAAAGGTAAAGAAAGGATTATAATCAAGCATGACATGTTAAAAAGCAACACTTTACATTAACCAGCTCTAAACAGTGTCGATTCAAACTGTAATTACTGCTGTAATCACAGCCTAACCTCACTGGAATAAGAGTGGTGTAATGTACTGTATTACCCAAGCAATGTTAATGTTAAAGTTAGCTCAGATCAAAGATCACATACTAGATGCAAATTAGATGAACATTCATTAGAGTGATGTTAAATTCACGATGCAATAAAAATTATTTAAAACAAGACAATTCAGAGAAAATGGATAATGGATGGGGATGTATTAATTAATGTATGGAAACAAAATATCACTTCACAACACAGCAAGAAAATCATATGGCATGCAACTGTAGCTGTAGCACTAACTGAGCTATAACTGTGATTTTAGCGTATTATAGTCCACTACACTGAGTCTAATTAAACTTTAATTATTGATCAAATTGTTGAAAATAATGTTCCAATTTTTATTTTCAGTGTTTGTCTTAATTGGACAGGTTTGCACTGATCATTCAATGGATGCAACGGAGTGTCATCCAAACAGATTTATACCAAAAAAAAAAAAAAAATCCACATCAATATGTTTGAGTTAAATTTCTTTAGCAGACAGCAGATTAAGGTGGAATTCTGTTAAGCTGTTTTCTACAAAAATGTTCTCAATCTTTCTTAATGTATTTTTTTCTTATATAGGTCTATATTCTTATGGATTCTGCCTTCGTGCAAATTGTGGGAACAGTTGTTAATTTATGTAGACTAAATGTTTCATTGTTAGACTTTATCCACATCATTCCCTATAACCCAAAAAGGTTGTAAACACTTATTTCATCCCATGCACTGAGGGTTCTTTGAATCACTATTTGCTATGAAATGACATGAAAAAGAAAGAAAGAAAGAAAGGATGACAGGTTCAGATTTACGACCCCAGGAAATGTAAGAAACACTGTAAAGTAGGTTGTGCAGAAAAGTGAGTGGAAATGTAAGAAAGGATGACTGTTAGACATTGTGAATAGTAATTATATTTCTATGGAAGAATGAGGTGAAAGCAGTAGAATATAAATATATGTGTGGGCCATGGAGAGGAAAAATGCAGTCTAATGCAGTGACAGAGGGAAGCAGAGTATACAGTAAAGCAAGTACTTGAAATACTGTGAATAATTTACCTCTTAAATGCCCGAGCAAGTTAAGCATTCATCATGGCAAAGTACTGGCAAGCAGTTAAGAGAAGCAAAGAAACAAATATAACATTAAGGTTAGAAAATAATGATTAACTTTAAACCTGTTAATTTGGGGGGAAAAAAAAGGAGAGCTGAAGACCCTGATCACTGAGCTGAATCATAGAGTTATTCTGATATTAACATTGGGGAAAAGGGAAAAAAAGGAGGGATAAGAAAGAAAAGGAAACTGAAGTGAAATAAAGAACCCTTCATTCTAAATCTACAACAAACCAATACACACAATGAACGACGATGGTGTAGAAAATACAAACGCAGTGTGGTGTATTTGTTTAGTCTAATTTTAGCCTGATATCGACCCAGTATGGTCTCAACTTATCAAAATAAATAATCTATTAAAAAGGTAATACCTTGAACGTACACACACTCAAACCTCATGCATCATGTCTGTCTGTATTTATTATTTTGTGAGTTATCACTGTTTTATTCATCCTTTGTCCAAAGTGAAAACATTTAATGTGATCCAACATATATATGCTTTTCTAGCTAAGCTACAGCATGCCAATGTTTCATGCGTAACCAGTGTAAAGGAACTATTTGTTACCCGTACATTAACAAAAAAAGTGTAAAAGTGGGTGCATGCATTTTGTTGGTCGGCGGGTCATCTCAGTTGTTGGTTGGCTGATTATTTGGTTGGTTAGGTTAATGTTAGAATTTAGTTTGTTTGGGATCCTCAGCCAGTTGTCACGCACCTCTTCGTCCTCCAGGCGGCGCTGTGAGTCAGTGATGAACTTGATGTACTGACTTGTCAGAGTCATCAGCTCACTGTACCGGGTCCTCAGTGTTACATACTGATACAGGGAGAAATAAGCAACACATTGAAATGTGTAATGTTTTTGAGCTTCTACATGTCTTTTACAAGGAAATCCATTGACGGTCAAGTTATTCTTAAAGTATTTGCTATCTTTTTTAGAAACTCTGATCAATACGGCATCCAAGAAACACACCTCCTGAATGATGTTGTCAGAAGCCGAATCCAGCTTGGTCTTCTTCAAGGGAGAAGAGGAGAGAGGCTCCACCTGAGCTTTGTAGGCAACCAACTGGAGTTCATAGTCCTATTTAAAAGAGCAAATCTCCATACATCAGTAATGCCACAGATACCTTTCTAAATGCTTCAGATTACAATATTAACAATAGTTAGTTCAAACCAGTGTTTTATAATGCTCACTTTGATAGTATCAATGTATGCTTTAGCATATTTTTGACATTCATCAACTTTGTCTTTGTTCTTCTCAATCTCCTCCAGCAGTTTCTGTTTTGAAAAAGAGAAAAAGAAGTCAGCTCACTAGTTTCATGTAAAGATTAATAAAAGAATGCTGCCAATATAACACAGTACACAATGTACTGCACCTTCTCCTGGGCTAGTTGTTCTTTCAGTGTTTTGCTGTCAGTGATGGGCACAGCCTGAATCTTCTCCTGCCTCTGCTTGGCATCGGCAATCCAGCGAATTAGCCAGTCATAGCTCTCACGATAGTAGCCTAGCTGGCGGCCGAGCTGCTCTAGCTCTCTCTGGCGAAGGTCAATCTGTGTAAACACAGCCTTCCAGCGATCCTGCAGACTAGACAGGTGCTGGCGGTAGTGGTCCAGCTCAGCGTCACGCTCGCTATGCACACGTGACATCTTGTCACTCACTGCAGTGGCCTTCTTCAGTTCTTCGTCCAGAGAATCAAACACAGGCTGTTCACCCTCAGCCTCAGCTCGCATTTTCTGCAGATTTCACACGATATAAAAAGGTCAGTCAAGACAAGGCTGAAGTTTGGCTTACAAGATCCCAACTAACTGAGAGTTTTTGTGGGTTTTTTGGTATACAATAATCACTTGCAAAAGTCCTTCTCTAACAGTTTTATTTGTGAACCCAGACACTGAGTAAAAGACTCATATGTTGTTCACCTTAAGCTTTGTTCTGTATGTCTCTACTTCCTTGACATCACTTGGAACGGTGTGAACCTCACGAAGACAGCCCTCATATTGCTTGAGAATGCCCTCGGCACCCTGTGTGTTACGGATGACCATTTCCACAGTCTTCAGCCTGGAGCAAGAAACAATTAGTAAGTAGGAAGGTATCAGCAAACAGCATTTTCATTTAACTCGTAATAGAGGATAGCTGGGGACTCACTTCTCAAGATAAATGGAGGAGAGCATGTAGGCATGATCCATTTTCTGCACAGTGAGGTCAAGCTCTGAGCGCAGGACAGGAACCGAGGGAGACTGCTGAGGAGAGGCCAAGACCTCTTGTGTCTTTGCAGATACTCTATTAAGGTCCTTTTTGAGACTCTCAAGCTCCACATGGACTTTCTGTACAAGAGAGGAAGACATTAACATGCAGAGTCAAATATCACTGAGGTTTAAACACAAGCGACTGACAGAGAAATGTCAACTAGCTTGTTCTGAAGAATATAACCCCAAAAAATGTGCTAAAAGGCATCTTTAAAATACAGATCAAACTGCACTTGGTTTTCCATATGCACTGCTCAAATTCTGTGATCAGATGGGACCTACAAAGCCAGAATGCCTCCTAATTCTGCAGCTCCACCTGAGCTGCATGCAAATTAAATGTAATTCTCTGCTGTACTTTTACACTTTAATGACACAGAGATTGCAGCCTTCACTCCAATTTTACAGTACTCACAGCAGTTTAGGAATAAGAAGAAATAATAAGAAGAGAGAAAAAAAACAGATTAAGACAGAGTGTTTTTTTATAAACAATCTTTCTTCTTTACAAATCCATCAAACACTGTAATGACACTATATCACACTGCATTCTTTCTGGTACAATATAATAAAACAGTCTTAAAAGTGTTGTCATCTAATTACAGATCATAACAAATTTTAAATGTGACATCATCAAGTTTTTCCTTTAGTTCCAGTTGGCAGGAGAACCATGTGTTCCTTCGAACGATGTTGGGTGATTAGGCTTATGTGAAAACTGGTCGAGGTCATGATATGCAAAGAGTGACGTGCTGTTCATTAAATGCAAAAGCTGCAAATATATGTAGACGGACCACAGTATGCAAAGGAGATATAGACAGCACTTGTGTCTCTAAATTAAGAAACTTTTCCTATTACACAGGTTAATTCCTATTTGTTCTCACGTCATCCTCACAAATAACATGACGAGAATAAAAGACAAGCTTGTGTAAATTAGCCCCTAAGCTAATCCTCAAATTCAAGTCTCTCGGCACACAACAAAGAGGTCGATAGCAGCACCACTGGTCTGCTAATGGTCAACTAATTGGGTAATTTAGAGTAATTATTATGTCAGTGATTTGATGATCCCACATTGTTATTTCAACAGGTTTATTTGACCACAGTACCTTCTGCTCTGTTGTCTTCTGAACACATCCCTTCAGAGGTTCCTTGTCCATTGGTTTGCGTATGCGAGCCACAGTTCCAGCTTCACAGTCCTCTATGCGCAGACGCAGGTCCTTGAGCTCAGAGATGTAGTTCTTACACAGAGACTCATCCTGTTGACCTGTGCAGCAGAATTTGAATTAGTCCAATACAGCAGGTAAGATTAAAAATTGTTAGCCAGAATTTGAGACTGGGAGAGGATAGATTTTTGATGCATCCAGATGTATGAGAAGATTTAGATATGTTCAGGATTTGTTATTGTAGATGTTTAAGCATTGTAGGATATGTAATCCCCATTTCTAATATTTCCATATTTCCAGATCACTTTTTTGCAACATCTACCAGACATCTGCGCTTTCACTTAAGCACCATTTTACATGCAGCTCTCTATGTACTGTGTCATAAACACAAGTAGTAGTTGTGGTAGTATAGCCATAATCTTCTACCTAGTAGGACAAAAAGCACAACATTCTGTAATTTAACCTATAAAAATCTGGATTCTACTTTGTGTGAAGCTGCAAAAGTGAGGAGAAAAAAAGAAGCAAATTAGGAACCAAAACAACATGCAGCCACTCAGAACTTTAACAGTACTGGTTACATTTGAACATCTCATCCAAGCTTTATAAGTGTGTCCACACGCTAGCTTGGTGAGCTGTAGCTTTGGCTGGCGTAACATGACTCACCTTGGAGCCTAACAACCATTAGTCCTGAAAGTTGAATGACAATTACATATTGTGAAGTTGCTGCACACTTATTGTATATTCCCCTTATATAACAACAACTTGTTGTTTAGAGAGAAAAAAGAAAAACAAGTTACCTTTTTCCATGGAGCGAATCAGGCCGTCGAAATGCTGGGTGGACTTGGTGTAGTCTCCCTCAATCTGCATGCGGTCATCTGCGTCAAAGAGCTGTGAGTCCTGGCTGTCTCGCATGAAGTCCTGGTAGTGGAGCTCAAAGTTCCTCATTATCTGCCTATATTCCTCTGATTTCATCGTCTTTAACTTTATAGGATGGAAAAAGAATAAAAGAGGGAATAAGAGGTGGGATTTTAGTGGAATTCCATTTCATGTTTTATAGAGGTTGATGCTGTATTTTGGTTTAATGACATATTTTTGGTTTGGAGTATGGTTTATTTCATGGGCAGAATCTTTAAAGCACATACAAATCCTGACAGTTTGTTCAAGACTAATACATTCTTACCAGTGCCTGCGGTAACTGAAATTAATCCCAAACACTAAACATAATAAAACTCTTTCATGCATAGCCTGCTCTTAAAACAACTGAATTTAGAGTACATCCTCCCCAAACTTTGATATGTTTTTAGTTTCTGTATCTATTTACAGCTAATAGAAGCTATCGATTTGATTGTACTTTTAATAAGTAAAGTTAGCTGGGGCGAACTTATGTTGTTTAATTTTAAAATACTTTGAATAAAGTTTACACCTATTCCACAATTAACACTGCTGGATGTTTTGGTGGTGTTTTTATTAAGAGTGCTCACACTGACCATGGTGATGTTCCAGGAGCGTATCTGTGTGAAGTCTTTCATCAGATACTGCCATGACAGCAGGCTCTTCATGTCTATATGGAGCCTCTGCCACATGGACACCATCTGCTGATGACCTGCATCCAGACTGGAGAAGGACAGGAATGCAGATAGAGCAACATTTACGAAACATAAAGTATTTCAGAGATCATCCTGCACCACCTACAGGGCATTTAACCCTTCATGTGTTGGTTAACAGAAGCAGTGCATCGGTAAGCAGTTAAAGGTTGTCTGTAGCAATATATATTAACCAAAGATTGAACCACATTTCCCATAAACCTGCTGCTTCAGGATTATAAGAAATATAGCAACCTGTACTACTATGAATGACACCAGTTCAGGATTCATCACATGGGTCAGTATTGGTGCCATCAGTTCTTTCAATTGTGTTAGAAAAGCCTAAAGATCAAGAGTGAGGCTGCAGAGTGATTGTTCAGTCCTCTGTAATACACTGCTCTTACATTTGTGACTTATTCATTTTTGTTTTACTTTTCTCTCACCTGGTCACGCTGTCCACGGCCTCCTTGTTGACTGGAGGTACCATGAAGCAGACAGAGGGCACCGTTGCCTCGTGTCCAGAGCGGTTCAGGACCTTCCAGTTGAAGGGCTGAGAGTTGTTGAGGAGCGCACACTCGTCTCCTTTGTGGACGGTGATCTAAAACACAATCCATGACTCATAAATGCACACATTAAGGAGGGAATGCTGAAGTTCTGCAGCCACTCTGGGCTGTGAATATTTATACATCACTCTGTTGGTATGCGGGCAGTTCTAACCTCCTGTTGCTTGAAGTCACAGACAGCCTGAATAGGCAGTTTGCCTTTGACGGAGGTGGTGGGGTTACGTGGTTTCAGTTGGATGATGGACTTGGCTCTCTTGTTCAGGCCAGTCACCAGTGTCTTAAATTCATTCAGCTGCTCTCTCTCCTCCTGGTGAAATAATGAATTAATAAAAACAAGATTAGAATAAAATCATCCCCAGTCTTTACACATTATCTGAATGCAGGTGTACACTCACATGCTTTAGTATTTCTTATACATTTTCTGAAGATACTTATCAGGCAAAGGTACGGTAAAGGTAAAGGAGCTTTACTGTCATTATATGTCATTAAAATGCAAGGTAAGAGTGAAGGGTTAGTCCTGAGCCACTGTGACTGTGCGTGCTGCCACATTGGGCCAACCCTAATCTAATATGCCTAATGTGCGTGTTTTGATGGTGGGAGAAAACCCATGTAGAAGCAGGGAGAACATGCAATCTCCACTCCAGTGACAACTACCGTATACTGAACCACCCTCTTGATGTTAGACCAGCGATCCTAAATTCGAATCCAGGACCTTCTTGCTGTGAGGCAACAGTGCTAACCACTGAGCCACCGTGTTGCCCATCAGTCATGATCATGTGCGTCTAGATATATTAGTGTAAGAAGCCATCACTCACCACAGCATCCTGCAGAAGGTCCTCCAGCCGTGTGGCTGTGGTGGAGCGATCACAGCTGTATTTCTTTTTCATGTTCTCCTGCATTTTCTTCATCTTGTCCTGAGCATCTTTCACATCGGCAAAGAACTGAAATAAAAGGACATCATGGGGAAGAGAAAATATGACTCCTTTCTTCTCTAAAATTTCAAGATGCTTATTGCAGGTGTATTGGAATTGGAACTGTATTAATATTATTGCTCCAAACCTGGTAGTAGGCTGTGTTTTCTTTGAGATGAGCCTCAATGCAGCAGCACAGCTGAAGAATCCAGCTCCACTGAGTTTGCAGGGCAGCAGTGAAGGCCTGCAAGGGAATAGAAGACAGAATCACAGTGGATTAATTTCATGCCTCACTTTCATACTCACAGCTTTCATACCGTAAGAGGATTTTACTGATCAGCTGGGTTTACTAGGGAAATCACCTCAACTGTCTTCTTGCCAGGATGTCCTTCCTTGACAAATTTGTCACCCATGGCCTGGATGTCATTGACCTTCTTCTCCCTCAGCTCAAGCTCTCGCATGAGACCCTGGACAATCCAAATGAAACAGTTGATGACAATCTCAGGGGAAAAAATCCTGTCTTTTATTTAATTTACTTATCTAAACATAGTTTGCAAAAGGTAAAGAAGGTATTGACAGACAGACTTTAAAATTTTGTTCTACTTCTAAAACACACCGAGTAGTTCTCTTTTTTAGCGCTCATGTTGGTGTTCCTATCACTCCAGTCGAAGTTGACCTCCTCCTCCTCTTTGTCATGTAACCACATCAGTTCCTTAGTGGCAGCGCTGACGAAGGCGTGGAGTGATTCCAAATTCCTCAGGCGGGACTTGGAAGAGTTCTGAAGGAATAAAATACATTTTTATTTGATAGTTAATAAATAGTTGGTTTAAAAATTAGCACTCAAACACCAAACTTTAAATACTTTACATCTGTACAGGGAATTTGAAGTCATTAAAAAAAATCTAAATATTAACGAAGAAATTTTTTTTTTTTTTATTTTTTAGAAGAATTTTAAGAAAATGTTTACCAGTAGTTTGGCATACTGCAGGTCCAGTTTACCCAGGTATTCTCTGTATGCACCCTTGCTGACAGGAGACAGCTGAGTCTGAAGAAAGACATTACTTTTAAAATCAAAACCAAAATATCGGAGGGCATGAAAGCCTTTCTAGCTGTTCTAATAAGGGTACTACCTCGTCAGCTCTGGCCCGTTCGATCTTGGATCTGAAGTCCTCTACAGTCTGGTGCAGGCCTCTGTGGCTGCCCAGCTGGGACTCCACAGAGGGAAGATCAGCGCCCCATTCAGCCTCATCAATGCGACGCTGGCTCTCCTCCACCCAGGCTAGGAGGTCTTGGACATAGCGAAGGGTCACATCATCCATCTCAGGCCGCACCTTCATGGTGGTTTGCTGGGAGGACTGCGTCAGGGAAACCTGGCTGGTGGTCACAACTGACTTCAGACGAAGGTTGTAATCGCTGCGCAAGTTCACCAGCCGCTCATGGAGGCGGTACACTCTGTGGAGAGAAACAAAGTCGGCTGCTACTTGACAGTGTCTTTTATACTTTATACAACTATTTTTTTTGCATTTAGATCTCCTTCTGATCATGTTTTTTGTAACTGGTGTGTTTTAAGTTGACTTGTATAAGCACCCACCTGCGATAGATCTGTTCAGCCTGAGGGTGGCGCCCATCCTTCAGTATCTGCACATCATTGAAGAGCAGGCGAATCATGTTGTCAGCCTTATCCAGCTCCCTCTCAACCTCTGCCGTGTGCTTAGCTGGTTTCCCTGCATTCAGCAGACGAATGTCCTGCAATAATGATAGACAAAACATATATATTTACGTATTTAGTCCATCTTAAAATGTCATCATAACAGCTGAGTTCTTTTTAAGGACACATTTAAAAAACGTTTTTCTGTCTTTTAATTGAATCAAAAACACATGCTTTTTCATTACTTTGAAATTAACAAATTACATAATTACATACCCAGTAATGTCTGATAATCTTCTGGAGTCTTTCTTGTTTGTGAAAACACAAAAAGTTCAGTATTTCTATTGTTAGACCTAAATAGGACTCACCGTCTGCAGCAGTGTCTCCAGGCTGCTGAGTTGGTCATCGCACAACCCTGACTCCATCTGGACTTTACTGACAATCCTTTGAAGCCTCTCAAGTCTGGAAAAGATCAATAAAAAACAATAAATACAAACCTAACTTTCTATGTGATGATCCCCATCCTACAACTACAACAACCTTGACACTTCTTGGACTCAGAGCCTCGTTTGATAACTACTTTGAATTTCGACCACGAGAGGTTGAAGCTCAAAATTTACGAGTACGGCCTCCTGCCCTGCAGCAAATACTCCAGTTTGTGACGGTCACTCACAAATGCCATTTCACAAGTCTTTTAAATAAAAGTTTACAATTCTGGCTGTGAGAAAGTCAGTTTTTTCTCACACACCCATTGAGGATTCCTAGGAAAACACTCTGCCTCTCTGCAGCAGCACAGAGTGAGACACACATGTCTCCTATTTCTGACAAAGACCTTCAGTTTGCTCATTCAGTCACATCTCAGAACCATAAACAAGGCTATCTGACTGCAAGATGACCAGACAGTCTTGTGACGTGAAACTCATGTTTCCCAGGCATGATGCAAGACTATTCAAAATAAACAGAAATATTTACATTTCAACAGTTGCATCTTTTGATGTGTTTATGACGTGTTCAAGCTTTCTTTCACTTTCACACAACTCAATAAACAAGAAAAATGCAGATCTTTTGGCTATCTATTATACATGTAGGAAATTATGCAACAAGTCTGCAATTCAAAATTTATGACGAAAAAAGGTTGTCGTAAAGCTGCTGTGGTCAAAATGAAATAAAAATGACTTTATAAATTATTATATTTTTCATCATACCTTCATGATGTCTGAGGGTAAGCAGGCTAGCTAAACCTAGCTAGGCTAAAGTTAGCTAGCACTTCAATCAAGCCCTCCTCTCAACCATGTTTTCAACCTTTTTCTTCTTTTCCCTTGATTCAATTTAGTGTCTTCTTAATCTTCCAAAACCAAACACTGCAATGACATGGCTTTTATTCCTGTTAAAGCAAGCTACAGCAGCATTGTCTTGTCCTTTCTGAACTGCTAATGAAGTGTTCTGTTGGTGGTAGGAGGGTGTGGTGTCATCTGTATGTATACATACTGTATGTACTCTGTATCCCCTGTTGTTTTTGACACCTTACTGTTGCTAGACAAGCCTTTGAAGAGCCTCTTATCTACTATCCTGAAGCAGTTACTCCTTAAAATCCAATGAAAAATGTATACATCATTGCAATGGTTCTAACCTTTCAAACTCTATCCTGAGCAGCCGTTCTCTTTCCAGGATGGCCACATGAAGTCGGCCCCATTCTTTCTCCACATCGATGGGATGATAGCCTGGAGGGACCTTCACCTGACCAGCATGCACGGCACTCTGTGGGTGGGTGGGAGTAGAATAACATTCTATGTCTTTACTCAGTTGAAGTAAATACAATGAAATGCAAAGAAGTAGAGAACTAGGCTTAGCTTGCCTCAAAGGACTGGTAGATGTGTTTGGACCGGTTCTTGTCGGACTCTTTTACCGGCAGCTCCGTCTCTTTGAACTTCAAGAACTGGCGCCAAAGAAGCTGAGGAGAAAAAAGCATACAATGCACATTTCCTTTAATCAGCATCAGCCTTTGCCGAACAAACAGTAAAGCTTGACTTCACTTCTTGTGTGTAATACGTCATTATGGTGCGTTTTTGGGAAATGTTATATACGTGGATCAGTTCAAATAATCTTAAATTTCTAATTTCCTAAGGAGGAGAGTACATGCTACAGTTCTAGAAGTCTGTACCCTGTTCAGTTAAGTGTTCCTTCCCATAAACTGGTTGTACTTTAAATTGAACTTATAATGAGTTAAAACAATCCACTGCCTACAATACTAAAGAAAAATGTTTCTTGCTCTCTGACCACACTGCAGATAATTTGACTTCTAACTGAATTAAGAAAACACTTAAGTCACGCTATGCTTTTGTTCTTCAGCACTGACAGGGAGTGGCACATTTGGGATTCTTCTGAGGATTAGGTTCGGCACGATCTGCCTTTAAGGCTGCTTCTTCAGAGCACTAGCACTGCCCCACCTACAATACAACAATGTCTGGGAATACAGTTGCTCCGATCGGCCCAAAGCGAGACGTTATGTAACTGTGTTCTTTGATCTAAAAATGGATGGCAGCCAAAACACCTTTCTTACAATATATAAGCTATTATGACACAAGCAGTGTTTTGGATAATCTTTGCTGAATTACATTAAGAGAACTTTTTTCATCAAGAGCACGGAGGAAAGCAACTTTTTTATATATATAAATATATAAATATTTGTCCTCTTCAGAGCTGCTCAACTGCAAACATACCCATATCACCTCTGGCCTAAAGGCATAAAATCAGCATATCATCTCACCTCTATCTCCTCATAGCTGGCGGGGAACTTCCTCTCCTCAAAGATCATGACATGGTGGCGGATCCACTGGAGCAAAACAGTCACCAGCTCATAGTACTCTTGCCAGCGCAGCTCTAGCTCCTGCAGCCGACGCAGCAGAAAAGAGAGTTAGGAGTTTAACAACAACAAACAGGAGGGCTCTTCTTCTCCTGCGTCTCCACGTTCTATCACTCACACACCACATTAAACTCAATTAGGTGCCAACAATCCAGGTTTTGTGCAAGTGCACAGGGAGACAGAAAATGGAGAAGGGGGCTGTTGAAGGAGTGAGTGGTGAAGGAGATAGAGAAGGAGCACAATGATGGGAATTCTCAATATATTCAGTGTGTGCAGTTGTTAACTTCCCCACCATAGCATTACCCTAATAAATGAGTTCATATAAGCTACCATACCAGATGTTTATATGGAAAACAGATGAGTGAAATTACATATGAGCATATCCCTTTGGCTTCTGCAGCGTGAACACCACAGCTCACTAATTTCCTGCTACTGGGTTTCACAAGACTTCTATTTCACTTTTAACTTGTGAAAGCAGTGAGAAACACCGCTAATAAAAGCACATTTAAAACAAGAGTCACAAGTCTGTTTGGTTTTATTTTCTATTAAACTAGATCAAATTAAAGCAAAAATTTGTGTACCCTCAAGCACATTTATTTACAGCCATTACAAATCATTTTGGAGGTGTGCGACAAACAAGATTCATGATATTAAACGAGTTGTGCTTACATTCGCTCTGAGACCATCATGTGCGTCAGTCCGAGGCATGGCATCATACAAGGATGACACATATGTGATGATGGACTTCTCATCAGGATGTGGAACATCAACATCTGGAAAGATAAGGCAAAGTTGTATTTCATGTCATTGTATTAGCTGATTTGCTCATTCGTAATGACAGTCACATCACACACACCAATAAACAATCGGCTTAGCGCCTGCTCTTACCCTCAGGGTCCAGCAGGCGAGTCACTCCCAGGTCTCTCTCGGCCACACCGAACGCCTGTTCAAGGTTCTCCAGGTTGGTCTGTCGGTACACTTTACCCATGTCGACGAGTCTGGGGCTACGGGAACACAAAATCAAGAAGTTAATCACCAGCAGAGTAAGGGGTAAATAATAGCAAGCTTTAGCGGTTGTGGTAGCATGATTATACAATTAGTTTTAAATTTTCAATAAAAAGTAACGTTTTTTTTCATACACACTTTATAGCAAAGAATAAGCTAGTGATCATTATTTATTACACAATAAAAACAACACCAGTGGCTCCTTTCTGCATACTGTACTTTATGCTGTGTTTTGTGCCTCAGGAATCCAAGTTAAACTTAAGAATAAAGTAATTAACAACACCATATATAAAGAATTAATGCAGTGTGTACAGCTCACTTTTTAAAGTCTGCTGCCAGTGGATACATGCTGATAAAAAGCTCATCTCTTCACCTTTCAACAAACCTGCATGAGCACCTGCATATATGTGTGCTGGTCATTTGACTCTTTGGCAGATGTCAAGCTTCTATAGATGGAATTTAATTAAAAGTGCAACTAATATAATTAAAGCTGACATATACGTATAAAGTTTGCAGCCAGCCACACTTTGACTCCACACCAGCCAAAAGTTCATGCCTTCAGAGTGCAGTACAACTCAAAAAAATGCATCACTGACGTCATCAACATGAAGATGTTTCAAATACATGACCAGATCCAACGCAATGCACAGTATTTAACATGATACTTGGCAAGTTAACACAGCTTGCGCACAAAAGAATAGTTGGAACAGATTCATACAGCTCTGTGGTGTGTGAAGTGGAACAGCCCACATCTTGTCCGTAAGCAGGAGAGGACTCCACATGTCTGACTGCTCGAACATAGTACTGTTTTGTTGGTCTGGACGAGCTGCTCATGCTCTGTCCCTCTCCTTTAGGAAAGCTACGGGAGCTCCATCTATGGCCCAGCTCGTCACTGCTCGAGCGGGCCCCTGAGCTATGGGAACCCTGGCCTGAGTCCCAGGAGGATCCCTCTGATGGGATATCCTCACACAGCATGATAACCCGGTCGTCCACATCGCTAACAGATCCTGACTTGCCGCCAATGAAGCCAAGGCTTCGTTTCTTCTGCTTAGACTTCTTCCGTACACCGAGCATCTTTAAGTGTGCCAGAAGCTCCTTGTCCAGTGGCAAGTTAAAAAGTTTTAAAGTTTAATTCATGTGTGCTGGTACATTTTTGATCTCTTGATGATTGCAAGTAAATCCATTCCATGCATTGTCTCAAGTGTTCATCATCACGTCAAGATCCTCCTAATCCTTCTGCAGGGTTGCTGAGATTAAAAAGACTCGTAGAAGTAAAGCAAAGTCACTGCTCCTCCAAAAAGCTTTCGAACATGAATCCTAAATTCACCACAGCTTTGCAAAAAAATAAAAAATAAAAAATTAAATTAATAAAAATAAAAAAAAAAAAACTGCAAAAAACCAGGGACAATCTTGAATGCTCTGGATGAACACATACAGTATTCTACACAGAAATTGCCTGAATTATACCAAGGCCAGTGCCAACACCACAGTTTTCTTGTAGCAGCCACAGAGTGCTACAGTTACGCCCTCACACCACACCCCTCAACTTTATGAAAGGCAGCACTAATCCAGCCTCAGGTGACTCCAAAAAGAGGAATAAAGAGATAAAACGTTGCAGGTACATGCTCAGAAAACGTGCCCCTGCAGGTATCTCTTTCTGCAAAACATAATGGCCTTAAATAACCACATCTTGTTCAACATTTAGCTTTTACTTTTGTTTACCCCCTGTTTACATGAATTCCTCTGTTAAACCATCTGAAAACAAAGGTACCAATGGCAAATTGTATTGACTAATCTCCCTGGGGGATAAATGTTTTTGTTTTTTTGCCCAAGATGTGACTGCACAAAGCGGTCCTTAGCCAGTAATTCTACTGTGAAGACATGACAACATTAGAGGGATTTAAAAACTTAGTGTTCAACACCAAGAAGATCAGATTTTACTTTTTTAATTTCAGGTTCTCAACAGTTTAATAAGCTAATCATTTTTAATAAAGGTATTATGATCTTAAGGCGGTAAAGTATTACTCATGACCAACGCCTGCCAGAGGTATTCCTTGCCTAAAGGCCTGAAATGTTCATAGACAGGCTTTAATACAGATTTTTATTAAAGCAGCATAAAAGGAGTATTGTCAGGTAAAGTAAATTCAAAATGGGTGAAAGAAAACATTTCAATGAGGGGAGAAAAGCTAAAACATCAGGTTTGAAACTTGGTTAAATTGACGAGTGACCGCAAATGCAGCTGTATGAAGCTCTGCATATTAAATCTAGATCACACTGCTAATCATATTTCCAGCAAAACAGATCAGATATACTCCCATAAAAAGTCCCGTCATAGTTAGTATGTCTAAAACTATTAGATTAATAGATACATCCTGTCAATACTGAGAGAAGGATGTAATTACACAGCAGCTTTAAATTGGCAGTATGAAGTGTAACTTGTCATTTGAATGTGTGCCAAGGTCCCACTCCTGCTCCAGTGCACTCGACATTGAATAAAAATCATGGTGGTTAGAAGACCGAGCATATAAAGACCTGCATTTCTCCAACTTGTTGACATTCTGATATGTATTAGCCACTATTTTGAGAGCGTGATGCACTATAATGTTTGTCGTCATGGACTCTGCCATGAGATTCTACTACAACAGATAGGGGGCGCAGTAGTACAATAACTACGGTAGCTCAGTCAAATTTTTGTCACAAATAAACAATCAGAAATTAATTCACCACTCACTAGTGTTTGTGTATGACAGCGTTGAAGAGCTTGCCATCCCTCCAGCTGGTGGTGAAGTTATCGCAGCGGATGTTCTGGTAGCCCTCCGTCATCCTCTGGGACCAGAGCAGCAGCTTCTCCTTGGCCGACATGTCTTCTGACTGGCCGTTGACCTGAATATCCGAGATCTGAGACAGTACGTAGAAATGAAATGTTATGGAGGTGGCAGATGTTTTAAATTTGTTAATAATGCACTGAGGAGATATAAAGGAAATGAGTCATTAGTGGAAAACAAACGAGGCCATTTGAAAGAATCACAGGACACCCATGATTAATTTTTAGAGGCATGTTAAGATCATCACATCCAATATAAGTTAACATCTGTATCAGTCCTTGACATTCCTAATCATTTCTTTCCTAGTTGAGCAGTTTGTAAGAAAATTACATGTTTATTCTATCAATAGTTGATGCTTTTGTTGACAGGAGGCAGCAGGGTTTCTGCCTGGTCTCGCCTGGGAAACGCCAGTGTGGCTGCAGCATCAAGATAAGTTTTCATTCGGGGACTTTGGGGTTGGAAAGATGAGTCAGAGGCATCAGGTTTTCCATTTTGCGTGTTTGTGTATAAATGTCTGTGCGCCACTCAAATTATCCACCCTTCATTGCTCTACCCTGCAAATCTGCAAAGAAAGACAATTTTTTAAAAACCTTTCATTGAAAAAAAAAATCTCTCCCCTGTTTTTACACGCTTTACTAAAAAGCCTACAGATTATATGAATTACTGATACCAGATTATGTAGGTGATAGAGTAATGATTTAATTCAGATAATTCGTGTTTTGTTTTTTACTCCAGATCTTTTTCTACCCTCTGGAAATTTGATTCTGAGCAACAAGAATTGTGATTTAACACAACATTACATGATACAAGAGGAATTTTTCTCTCCTCTATCATATCCATGACTCATCAGCAGCCACAACCCAGCTTTATCTGCCTCTATTCTATAAAAGTATAAAAACTTTGGGAAAACATTGTATCTACAGGGCACAATGGCATCTTTACCAGACCTTCCCTCTAAGAGCAATATCTCCTTTATTTTCCACACTGAGCTTCGGCGTTCAGCAAACAAAACCTGAATCATCTGATATTAAAGGGTGTGGCCGTGCCTGTTGGGCTGATTGTTCTGCCAGGCAGCTCTTGGCACACACAGGAAAAGCAGGGAAAAGCCGGGATACATTGGATGGAGTTGGGAGTGTAGCATGACAGCAAGTTGTACCCTGAGCCTGACACACCCTCCCCTTGGGAGTCAGGGAGTGTGACTCATACATACACACCCTCATGGTGTTTTATGTCTTTCTACTGCTCATAAATTAGCGACTGCACACTTAATACTCAACAGAAGCGTTAGTGTGTTATAATAGATGTAGATTAATCTTGTTTAGATTTTAAAAAAGTCTTTTTAGAGAGGAATTTAAAAGAGCAGAATCCACTCTGACTGGTTCCGGGGAGATGAGAAACAGCAGCCAACAGATGAAGATCCCAGAGACAGAGCCACAGAGCGATAACATAATGAAACATAACACTGACAGCTGAGGAGACCTGGAAGTGAAGGATGATGGTCCATATTAACCCCAGGGTCAGCTTGGGGTTCCCGTCTGCTATGTCATCGTTTCGGATGTTAACCAGCTTAACCTGGAAGAGCCGACAGTAATAGACACAATGATGTTTTGGAACAAGGCAATTCCATTGTTTGGTTAAGTTTTTAGCATCTGAGCTATCATTCTATGGATCGTACCTGCCGGTGCTTGAGGAAGTCCAGTGCAATCTGTACATTCTGCAGTTTGTGGAATCGCATGCGGCCTTTTTCTCTGGGCTGGAGAGGAGAGAAAAGGGATAAATGGTGTTTACTTAAGTAGAAGAAATTTTACTGCTAAAACCTTTTGTTTTGTATACTCATGATGGAAAAATGGGAAGCACTCAGTCAAAGCAGAAAAATAAACAGAAAGTAAAGCTGAAAAAATAAGTGAATAGATAACTGGAAAATAAATAATGTAATGGTGGATATGTTTGAATTAGGAATTCATTTTAGTCATTAAATATTATAATTCAAAGTGTACAGTGAGGAACTTTTGAGATGTTATTGCGGTCTTTGGCTCAGTCATGTTGTGTTTTGTCCCTCACAAATGGAAATGATGGGTGTATTAAACCCTTAAGAATACTAATTACAGCAGGAAATTTACATTGAACAAGCCAGTAAAATGGTTTTGAATCCTTTAAGTCATCGCACAGCAAGATGAGAGAAGCACATGCCACACTTGTGTTATTTTTTTCTTTAGAATTTCGAATAGAAATTGAAAAATGAAGATGAAGAACAAAGTTCCTGAACAAATACAAACAGATGTTTCAGAAGATCACAATGCTGTGCAAAACAAAGTATTGCTTCTACCAAAGACTTTCAAATTCTTTCAACAGGTCCTGCAAATGTTGGCAGCACTTGTTAATAACTTAAAGCTTTAAGCAAGCCTGCCAATGAGAAAGAAGAAAAAAGCGATGAAAGCACTTGAATCGCCATGGAAGTATAGCTTAAATGCTTCACCAAATCATTGAGGCGCAGATGAGTAATTAAAATAAATAAATAAATAAATAAATAAATAAATAAAAATAATAATAAGATGTTGACTGTAAGATATCAACCCACTCACCAGCCGAACGCTCCTGACCACATCTCTCTCCCTTGGCTAGCCACAGCAAAAGCAGTGCAAAGAGAGAAGGATAAGGCCACACAGCAAAGATCAGCACACAGGAAGATTAAAGAAAGGCAAACAGGAGGCGATGGAGAGTAGAAGAAATTGTAGATGAGACAGGAGAACATGTCACATGCACACAGAGAATGTTAATATGTTAAAGCTATGGAGGCATTTGGAAGATGAGCAGAGCTGGAGCTGGTGGAGGGAGCGATGAGCTACAGCAGCAGAGAAGCTTCTATATGCATCTTAAACACACAGTCCCCTGCTGCCAGCTTTAGAATGAGTCTGGTGTATAAGATTTTAGTTACAGACAGAGAAAGATTTAAGGATGTGTAAGACGTTTTGTTTGAATAAAGCAAAAATCCCCCAAAATGAGGCTAATGAGGCAGTTACAGGAGAAAAAGGTCAGAAAATTAACAGTCCCAACAGTCAGTGAAAGTCTTTGTACACAGTTCACAGCACAGTTCAGCTCAGGGTAAGTCTTTGACTGACAACACGGCCGGGATTGGTCATGATTTATTGCCAGAGGGACAATGTTCCAAGTTGACTTAAGGTAAGTGAGCGGTGTTATTACAGGGATTAGCTTTTGGTTGGGAGGATGGTTGCGGTAAAACATGCAGAGCTTGAGCATATTTGTGTTCCCTTGCCAAGACATCATGGTAAAACTTACCAGTGTTTCTCCAGAGAGGACCTCCAACAGCGAAATCAAGTTATGTCCATCTCGGAGGTCTTCATACAGGTCTGTCACGTGACGATGTGCCTGCATGACAAAGGAAAAACACGTCACGAGGACTGAAGATGAAAGAGCAAGAAATTACATCCCCTCAGGAAAAACAACCCTTAGCTCCTGCAAATGCGCAACCATGATGGAGGGCTGACAGTTTGTACATTTGTCTTAGTATTCAACAATTAATCAGCGTAAATCCGGTCACAACACAGTCTCTTCTACTGTGCAAAAGCTGTTGCTGATGGCCAAGTTGTGCCAAAAGCTCTTCAAGGTATTTTATTTAATTGATGTTTATGGTACGAGGTGCACTTACTTTTGCAACTTTACTGTGAAACTGCAAACCCTGGTGACACTTCAAACCCAGTGAGATGTCAGATATGATTGCACATTTTTAGCTGTTATGCACTTTGAACTGTTCCTAAAAAAGCTTCCCAGCTGTGTTAGGTGAGTTTTTTTTCATGAGTACAACTCTACACAGGTCAGGAATGCACAGCCGTGAGCAGCCAAGCTCGGCTCCTACCCCAAATACCAAACGGTAGCTGTCATCCCTGACAAGTGATTAATGGAACTCTGAATAAAAACCATATCAGGGAGGTATAAAAAGGTGCACTGCTGACTATAAAGTCACCAAAACCAAACAAACAAACAAAAATGAAGATGCTTTGTAATAAATATTTTGTATTTCGTTAAATTAAGAGTCAACACTGCATTCACTGTCAATGAATTTGGGTGTGGTGTAACTGCAACCAGGAAGTGAGAGAGGGGAGGGGAGGGGAGAGAAGGGAATGGAGACTGTGCCAGAAAACCGATTAGTTAGAGGAAGGAAAATTGGAAAAAATAAGTAAGGAAGGAGACAGTCTCCATGCAAAGTGTCCATGACCAGACACACATTTAGTACAGTCTGTCTCCAACGTGCTGGTACCTACCTCTGCCCTCCGGTGCTGGGTGATAGAGGAATTAGAACAGATTGATGAGTAATGTAGAAGAGAAAGAAAAGAGCCAAAATCAATTAACACAAAATCAGGAGCAATGATTAGAATTAAATTAGTATTAAATGATTTGATTATGGAAATGATGGTTGTTGAGAGAGAAAGATAAAACACTGAATCACAACAAAGTCATTCATTTGTTAGAATTTGTTAGATGACAAAATTCATTTTGTGCATCTCCCTTCTGATTGTGTTTGGTGGATACAGGGTGAGGTCTTGGCCCTGAAATGGAATGAAAGCAAATTTCCTTTGCAAGTTACAACAGTGGCTGATTTATGTTGGCAAGAGTTTCAATTCAGGTATCCAACTCTGGATAAGCTCCTCCCTGCCTGCACTGTGACGGTGAATGCACTGTACGGTGTGGATCTGATGGTAACCAACACTGTGGCCACTAGGGTTCACTGTATACACATGGAAAACTTCTTAGGATAGTACATTGATGTGTAAACTTGCCTATTGTACTCTAACAGCCAATTACAGTCTTACAATCTGATGAATACCTGTGCTCTTGAGCTGCAAAAAATGATATAAAATGATAAACATTCTACTCAAAGAAAAATCCTATCTGTATTAGTTTATATTAATTACAAAATCATCTAGCAGTCGATCTCCTTAGTGTGAGCTCAAGAGCTATCTATCACCACCCCTCAATTACTTTGTACAGAAGTGTCAGTGGTCTCTGAGGCTCTGCTCAGCCACTCTGTGTTTGCTGAAAGGTAAGTGTTACGCTACAAATTGCCCTCTCAGAGTTACTCTGTAAACTTTTCAAGGTGAAAATCATTAGCAGACACGGCTGACAGCCCCTCTCCCTGGTCCCTCCACATGTCTGCAAACAAAACACTGAACATGTTTCAGCCTTTACATAATGTTTACGTCATCTTGTGCAACTCCTCTATCTCAGGGGGATTCTCTCACTCTCAGCCAACTAGAGTCAAAACTCAGTTTGCTGCAAATGTAGATTTTAGGCGACTCAAATGTAATTTGTAGAAATAAGCTGGGAAACAGATTTTGTTCTGCAGAGTGTCTGATGTTCCACTCTGTCTTACACAATATCTAAAGATTTACGGAGAGCAGGAAACCACTTAGTGGCCCTTTACGGCTTTTCATGGCTGCACCCAAACCTACATAGTGTGCCCTTGTCAAGTGAACCATTAAGCCATTAAATCAGTTTAACATCAGTTTAAACATAAAGGAGAACAGAGCCCCTGCGTTAACACTTTCCCTTCCAAACTCTGCCTTTTTCTTAAAAGAGACTTTCAATTGCTGACTGTACGTGGAGATGATGTTCTTCTCTAATTACACTAATTTAATTAAGTCTCTTGTAACATGATAACTGAACTGGTGCTTTAAATTAAAAAAAACAAACCCATGCACATATGAGCCTAAATTTGGAAAAAAAAACAAAACAAAACAAAACAAAACAAAGAACATGGAAGTAAAATAACCAAAAAAGCAAATTCAAGTCTTAAAATCAATCTGAGACATTATATGACCTTTCTGCTTACTCCATGGGTTGTTTTCACAAAATGTAAAGACAACAACAATATCAATGTATATAAATTTATGCAGCTTCCCATGCATCAGCTAACTCGCAGGTAGGAAACCAGAGCCAGGAGTCTGGGCAGCACATGTGCTACCGACGGGTCTTAACCACCATGGGCACCCGGCCGAGACCAGAATTTGTCTTTTCAGAAGGAGCTAAGTGAGTCCAGATGTCTGTGACTCACCCTCTGAAGCTCTCAGTGTACACTTAAGGGAAACAAGAGGGAGTACGTCCACAATGTTCTCTTACTGTGGTAGCTAAATACGTTAGCAGCGCATATGAATGGAAAGGAAAACACTCTCTCTGTGCTTATTTTTCCCCTCTTGTTCCATTTCTGAAAAAAAACAAAAAAAAAACAAAACATGAATGGCCCAGTGTCTGAGTGAATTTACAAATAATGTGGAAGCACTTAATGTCAGACCAACTTGGTGGCCTTGTGGGTGGAGTGTCCGCCCTGAGACTGGGAGGTCAGGGTTTGATCCCTGGGGTCAAACCAAAGACTATAAAGATGGTGCTTGATGCCTCCCTGCTTGGCACTCACCATCAGGGCTTGGACTGGGGGTGAGTCCCGGCAACATACTAGTGTCATGTCCAGGTGCACTTGTACATAAAGCCACCTCATGCTATAAAAACAGGAGATAGGCTCCTGGCCTATGGGCCTTCATGACTCTCAAAAGCTACTTACTTACTTAATGTCATGAGGCTGTAAATGTATTACTGCCAGCTGGAGTTACCTGGAAGAGAAATGGTCCAAGCAGGAATATATTTACTGCTCAGTGGGAGGGGTATTGTGTTTCAAGGGCTAATTTTTCACTCCTAATGAGGAACTATGGAGTGAGAAGAATGGCCTGTTTGACTTTACCCCCATCCTGACCTGTTTGCCTCCCTAAATGTGTGATGCATTGGAGGGCTTCCAGGCCGTAGTTGGAGAATAGAGAGTGAGGTAGGTGAGAGTGAACGAGTGCTGATGGATGGTTTACACAGTCTCTGCAGCTGAAGACAGACTGGACTTCTGGTAGGCCTCCGCATCACATCCCCGTGTTAGAGACCCAGTGTGAGACAATAACAGAGCAGCTTATGAGTGTTTGTGTGACTGGGAGGTTTGGTGTCGATAATAATTTTCCCCAGTGCACAGACAAGGGGTGGGTTGCACATTTGATAATGATAAACTGTCGCTCAAAATAACCCACAACACAACAATGCATTCTGGGATTCCAATGAGACATTTGTTTCTTCTGTCATTAAGGTTTTTTTCTGCATAAAACCAACATTGATCTGTCAGACGACTAATGTTTAACCTGACATCATCCCATAAAACCTCCTGCGAACCAAACACCATTAAACTTAAATAGACTTTATTATTTACTTGATCACTGATATTTACTCGGTTAAAAATAAATACTACATCAAAGATCTTGCCAACACAAACACAAACCATTTGCTTCTGTAACCATAGCACACAAATTTAATTTTAAAGGTTGAGATTAATTACGAAAGTCTACCGTGCCTACGATTATTTTTAATGCTGTTATTGTTAGATCTCAAGTTAATTATTTTGTTATCCTGCGAAAATAAAAGGAAAATTACTTGAGATAATGAGGTAATTTATCACAAGAAAACTTTTGTTTTTTCAAGATCACAGGATAACTATGGGGAACTTGAAAGTGAGTGACTGGATCATTTGATTCCATGTGATTTCAGTCATCATTACTGCTGTCATTGCTCTTGAAGAGGACTCAAAATGGGTGCTTCTTTATGTGACATTTCTAGTTTATCGTCCTCTATATACGATGGCATGATTGTCCTGATTTCTGATCAACTTTGGAAGTAATTAAAGGGTAGAATTAAATGACTGAGAATCTTCACCAGCACTTTTGTTTTCATGTGATTTATTTATTTTATTTATTTGTTTATTTGACAGTGGCAATGCACAGCTTCTTTGCTGCATCAGAGTTAGCTAAAAGCTAATTTACACCTGGAGTACCTGTGATAACGGGTTGAACATTTTGCTATCTCTCAATGCACTCATGGTCTTAAGATAAAAGCATTTAATTTTTTTGCAAGAATGACTGTTCTCATCTTCCACAGATAACCTCCAAACATCTAAGTTTCAACATTTAATTACCACAGAAAATAGCATGCTGTGGCTGAACACACATCAGTATGTGAGTTGACTGTGAGAACATCTGCTTGCATTATTCAAGCCTGGAGCACAAACAGGGAATTTCACCCTTTTGATATCTGCCGCGACTGTTATGTAATAAAGCAGTCAGTTCATGACGTTCAGAAAAAGTGAAATTTGTGGACGTTTGAGTGAGAATGAATATGGAATGTGACATTGTAGGGATGTGTGAGCAGAAATGCCAGAACTAATGTGCCTTTAGAGTAACAAAGAGTGAAAGTCAAGGGGATGTCCATACCTTTATCAAGTGCTTGTTCACCCATTTTGTGAAGGTCTTTTTCTGTACTCGATCCCGTTCATCTGCAAGACAGAAAAACAGTTCTACATTTAGAAAATCGTGCTCAATCAACAGCAAATGATTAATGTATGCGTAAGTGTTTGGGAGTCTGATTTACTTTACAAAAAGGCAGGAAACAAAAGAGGAAATCCTAAAGATACCAGACTTGTTTGATTTGTGCAGGACAAACAGATTTATCACTGGGTGGAAAAACGCTTCTTGACTGTGCACGCCTGCATCTGAGTCAGATGGCATCAGCGCACATTCACTGTCGACACATGCGCCCCTATTGTCTGAGAAAGGTCGAGTCTCTCTTTATGACACCACTGCCAGCTGTGCTATTGGATAGGAACATTCATACAAAAAGATTCCAAAAGAAGTCCAAATGTTCCTAAAGTGTGAAGATACTTGCATGATTACTACAACACATGGCTTAACTGTTTTAGAGCGCAATCTTCCAACAAGAAACAACAAGATCTTGATGAGGAACACACCCACTAAGACAACATAACTGCATAGATCCACCCATTGTTATGCTTTCATTGGAGATGAGGAAAAAACCACAAGGTGTGTCACTACATGCATTGTAAAAAAAAAATGGAGGATGGATAGGTCCGTCTCCAGCTCTGTGATGTGAGCCGACTTGATCTGAGGGTTGTGATTCACTAAGAAGTTTGAATTTCACGTGATGACAAGTGGCCCTTTTATGGCCAAAGGCAACAACACAAGTTTAGGTATTTCTTCACCTCCACTTCATATTGTATGATTGATGTACCCACATTAAGTGACTAAGACAGCAATCACTTCCATCTATATTATTCCAGAATGCACCATGGACACCAACACAAAGTTCTCTGTGTTATCAATTTTAAGGGAGTGATCTGAGCGTCTACTCTGTAGTGACACACCCAGCAATGAAAAGGTATGGGCTGAGGTTCAGTGCCAAAACCAAATAGCTGCCCAGAGGCTACGTTTTTGTTGTTTTTTTCCTCAGGATGGGTCAGCAACAGTTTTTGCAAATGTGTTGTGGAAATACGTTCCCATAGAAACCTCATATACAACATAGACCTTTAACCTCTACATTTATCATTTAAACCAGTGGTGAACTAAGTTTATTATTTGACCTCTGTTGGTCAACCTGTCAAAAGGCCACAATGTCACCCAGAGTAGAAGCATGATGATAAGTGACACACACACACACACGTAGAGAGGCTGATAAGAAAAAAGCAGTTCCCCAGAGGAGATGCATCTTGAGTGGCTGGGCCTGTGCATTTTGTTCACACAACATTACTCAATCCTGTTTCAGTGACTACAACTCTTTGTGGACTCATTGGTCTTCATAAGTGAAGGGTAGGTAAGTGTATAGGGGCTGAGTGAACTTTAAGTATCAGATGTCACCAGACACAAACAGGATTCAGTCAACTGTGGAAATTGTAGCCCAAAACAGCATGAGAGTCTATCAGTAAGTGTGAGTTAAGGTGCTTGTTCTTTCCTTGAATATCTCCATTTTATGGAAATACTCAAGGAAACTTAACACTTTTGCTCCATTGCATTACAGACAATTTAAGTCTTTGAAAATACAATAAAACCTAAAATATGATCAAAAGTTATGGATTAAATCTTGTTAAAATGAGTTCCACCACCCTTAACTACATATTTACACAACAAACCCCTAGCAATGATAATAATTATAATAATCTTTGTTCATGCATGTTGAATAGTTGACACAGGTACCAGATTAGGATTAATATTTATTTGATTTTTAATTAAATTGCTACTTTCAGCAAGGTAAAAGATTTAATTATTTAGGTACCACTGGTGTGAC
>JAQLOL010000025.1:19605615-19618746 GCA_029783665.1 Naso thynnoides
ACAAAAAAAAAAAAAAAAAAAAAAAAAAAAAAAGTCAATTGGGTTTGCTGACCAATACGAAATGAGAAGGCTGCTGATGCATGAGAAAGGAGGAGATTCCTTCTTTGAGTCACTGTGCAGAAACACTGGACAGTCCAGTCCAGTCAGATTAACTGTATCTCTGTCATTTTAAATATGTTCAATACAGATCTTCCATTTGCATCACAAAAGAGGAGCTTGCTGTTGTGCCAAATGATGCATTTCATAAAACACTTACTAATCAACTCTCAGTACATAAACCACGTCAATCCCTTACACAGAAAAGCCAACAACTTAACTTTGTCCAGTGCTGCAATCCATTAAATACTTCTCCCACCTCTTCCTGGAAACACTTAATTTTATCCCAAGAGTGTCTCACACATAACGGAACAAATTAATCAAGATCAAGGCTTGCAATCAAGCTCTTTTCCTTTAACTGCTGGTACCTTTCCTGCCGTCTGTAGCCTTCAGCATCCCCTGGTAATAGCCTTCGTCTGAGGGCACCCTCTCCCTGCCCGTGCTGTCAGAGGAGAAATTCCTGTACCTCTGCTGCTGAGAGGTCATTATCACTGTTTGCCAGCACGCAGAATAATAATCCTAAAGATTAAATATCCTTGGCCGTTTTCCTCTGAAGACAACTTCTGCTTTTCTTGCTTCTATATGTCCTTTTGGCCCCTTGTTCGTCTTAGTGTAAGCAGACCCACAATCCACTCAGCACTTCACAAACCTATGATTTCTCTGCCCTTCTTGCCTCTAAACCTCTTCACTCCCTTATTGAGTTAAGTTCTGCCCTTTTTCTGACTTTTTTTTTCTCCCTTTTCCCTTTCTCCCGCTCACTTTATTCCTTTCATAGCAAATGATGCCTGTAGGCTATGACGTCTGGGCCTGTCCCTGTGTGTGATGTGCGAGTGTGTATTTAGTGGTGTGTGTGCAGGACATGGTGGGCAGGGCTCGGAACACACCCCTTCCTCTTGCAGGGTGCTGTGTTTCACCGAGGCGAGGGAGAAGCAGGAGGGGCGTGGAAGGACAAGGTGTGGTAAACCTGCATGTGCTATCACCTAATCGCTCCACTTGCGCAAGACAATACGCTCCAAGCTGAGTCACTCAGCGATAAAAAGTTTAAAAAGTTTTTGCAGCTATTTTTTCAGACTTTATATTGTAATGAATAGAGCTTCAGTTAACAATATGCCTTGTACGCCCTTGTGTAACATAGATAGCTCCAATACAAGCCTAAAAAGGTAAAAAGATCTCAGTCTTCTCAGTCGCACACTTACATACACATGCATGCAAACACACATCTCATGGTTAATCATTACTTATTCATAGCATTCCTCTGAAATTTCACATCAAGAGCTACCCACTGTGACGGAAAAGGAGATGAGATAGAGGATGAGACAGTTTAGGGAAGGACTGCTGTGGATTTCAGACAGTGATGAATGACCACACCCAGAACCCCTGACTTACTGACAAATATATCGCAGCCTGCACTAAAAGATTATTAATGTGTATGTGTTTGACATTGACTGTGCTAAGAAAACAACACACATCAAAGCACCGTGACAGTGTTGGAAAATACACTTTCCTTTCTGCCTACATCTGTCTAAATGGTCATTGTTGCAAAGTATTTCTCACATTAGTCCATTTTGTGTTTTACTCGATGATGGGGGTGTAGTTTGAGTTGATGTAGCCAGAACTTCATTCTTTGTCACCACTTATTTCTAAACCTAACTACACATTTTCTGCTCAACTCCATTTACTCCTGTCAAATTAGAGAACATCACAAGCCTCACTTCCTGTTAGAGCTGGGGCAGGCAATTTTTTGGTTTTCATCAGGCAAAAATTCCATAATAATCTTTCAGCGTGATAGCTGTTTTTTAAAAGAGCACTAGACTTTTGCTCCTCCTCTTAAATGAGGACCATGATGGGCACTTTTCAGCCAATCACAGGTCATTTTAGAGAGTGTCTGTTCCTACTGGCTGTGCTTCTAAGCGACAGGTGATGTCACTTCGAGCAACTGGCTGTTGAAACAAATGATGTGCCTTACAGACTGAAACTGGTGTCTGGCGACTTAACAAGCTGAGTTTCAGGCATCACCGTCAGCTGGCTTGAGTCAAGCTGAGACCATTTTATTCTGTTGCCACCCTCCCTGCAACTGTTGGGTAGAAATAAATAGAATATAAATAGAAATAAAATGAGAGTCACAGCAAAAAGAGAAAGGGGAGGGTGCAACAGGTTTGGATCCTTAGGAGTCCCACTCTACAGCTAACTTGATTTCCCGATGTTGCCTTCACCAGCTTTAAAAATTCTAAGCATACAAGAATCACTTTCTGGACACAAAGATAATTTCAAGGCACGGCCATCTGCAGAAACAGAAAAACAGAAGTGAACTTTGAACTATTCAATCAGTCATTTAAATCCAAATGACAAATAGGAATTTTTGGCACCTGCAGCGACAAGTTTGACAGGAAAATGATTAATGCTAAACTGTAGCCTAACAGTGGCTCAAATCAGTGACGTGACTAAGTATTGTCAAACAGCAAAATCTAAGTAAAGGTTGCCAACATTAGCTAAATTAGCCACCTTGAGCTACTGGTTGCACCCGATCAAGAGAGGCTGTTGCAGCAAAAACAATCAGTGTACCGAATTCAGCAGTTGGCTTTTTATGTTACTATACAATGAAGAAAAGTCTGTCTGTCTGCATGTCTGTCTGAATCCATTTTTCTTCTTGACAGGTTGTCCAGTTGATCTAAAATTGCACATGGGATTGCATCTGTGTTGTTCATTGTTACTGGAGCCACTCCACTCTGCAGGGCTGCATGTTGTTGAGCTGTATGGCGCTATTTTGTTTCTTTCACAATCGTAACAACCTATGACTCGAAACTGTGCGGTAAGCTGCAATACCGTGGGTCAAACAATCCGCCTGTTCCAAACAGGACTGTTTTGAAAAGACACTGTCACGTTACTGCAGACGCTTCTACAGCTCCCTCGATAGCAGCAACAGTTGTACATAGCTGAAGTTATGGGGCAAGTTCAATCAAATCTTGCCTCAAAACTTAAAACACACTTCTTCAGTCTTTGCCTACGACAAGACTCAATGCCCATGTGCAACTTAAAATTAAGTTAAGGAAAAAGGCTGTATATATCTGCAGTGCACATATCCCTGAGTATGGACTAGTTGCTTCTTAATTAAACTTTTCTTTTGTAAAAAGATGATTGTGTTCTTTTTTTATTTTGAAATTTAAATATTCTTGCTTTTAAGTTTATGCAGCCCTCAAGTTAAGCCCTAAGTCTTACTCAGAGTCTGTCAAATAATTTTGGACTGACTTTGAGAAAATCCCTTCATAATGGTCCCTTATATAGCTTGTATATGTGCTGACAGCTAAGCAGGGTGAGTCAAACCTCTGCTAAATCCTTCCCCTTCAGCCCAAAGGTGAGTCTGCAGTATATCTTATCCCCCCACCCTGACTGACATCACTTTATCAGGTTTCTAAAAACACTTTTTTCCTCTACTGTGCTGGGTATTTAACATGACTTGTATGAACATGATGTTAATTAATGTGTCAGTGCAAGTGTGTCTGTGTGTGTGAGTGTGTGCGTCCACTGGTTGAGTCATTTCAAGCCACGTTAGCCAATCTGGAGACACACCTTTATAGTACAGTTGTCTAGGCAAGCTCAGGAATTTAGGAGTGGTTTATGGGCTGGCAATTATATATTTTAAAAAAAGGAATCATTCAGAATACGTAATTTACTGAGAGTGAGTGAAAGGATTAATTGGAAAATCCATACAACCTGATAATAAACATGTAATTAATTAATGCAGATGGTTGTAACATATCAGGTTTTTATTGAATGAGAACAGCAAAATGTTACTTTTTTTAAGCTTTTCATAGTTACACTGTAGAATAGGAAAAAAAGTTTCCTGCTATCTAAGATATAGAAGCAACAAACGACGGTAACCAAGAGATCCTTGACTTCCTGGCAGTGCATCACGCACGGACACCTACTTGAGCTGGATTTCTAAGCCTCAAGGGCAACACTGGCAGGGGACCTGGATAAGAGCAGGCAATGAAGCAGAATGTGTGGAATATCTTAGTCATGAGATCTTTTCACCAAAAAGGAGACGTATCATTAAGGTCTCAACATGCTTATTACACTGCTCCCTCATCTGGCTTCATCAAAACCAGATGGAACACTCAAGCTTTTTATAAGAGCAGAAAGAGCTCAGTGAAAATAGGAGGAGAAAGTATTTTCTTTCCAAATGACAAGTTTGAGGTTCGATCATTTTCTGTGATGGAAGTGACAGCGGCGTTGGTCTTCCTCTTCCCACTCTGATCTTGCGTTACCCAGCAGACACACTGACTCTTTGGTTGTTTTCAAACCTGTAATTTGTTTGTTTTGTACCAATTTAGGGACAAATTTGATGAAATTGTTGCATTTCCCCCTTGATTTGTTTGATGCTCGCATGGCAACATTCAGTAGCTCCCCAGAAGCTGTAAACCAGTAACGCACTAAGCTGTTCTCTCATTGGTCAAAATTATTACTGAGAAGATTTGCCTGAAAATGTTCCCACTTCTCCCTTTTATTTATTAATTCCCCCCCCCACACAGCAAAGTACCAGCAGTGTAAATATTAAGTAGAAAGTTAGTTTGGTTTGGTTTCACAGAAGAAATTTCCATTAGCTGGTTTAATGGTAAAAAGACAGTTAGCATGCTAACATGCTAAACTAAGATGCTTAGCATGGTAAACATATCTGTTAAACAATGGCATGTATGCATTGTCTGTGAGCTATTTAGCTTGTTAGCGTTTAGCTCAGAGCACTGCTGTGCCTGATCACAGCTCTACAGGGCTGCTAGCATGGCTGCAGAGTAGACGCTTAGTTTTTTTTCTTCATTACAAAATACATTATTGTAAAAATTGCCTGCCACAATTACCATAAATAAATCAGACCCCCCAAAATACTAGGTTTGGCTCTATCCCACACGTGTTTGTGGTTCTGAAAACTAAATTTCCAATAAAAACATTTTGCAGTTCCCTTTTTGGGTTGTTTTTTTTTTGGCCAAAAAACTAAAAACTTAAATAAAAAATCTATGTTGTAAATGTCTAAAAGTCATATTTACCTTTTCTGTTTCTGTCACTGCAATATTTGAAATTAGTCATTCTTATCTCTCAACACATTAATCTGCACAGTATAGGCAAAGAATGTGAACTAGTGGTCACAAAAGCTAAAAAAAAAAAAAAAAAAAAAGCTCATTTGTGTGAATGACTGAGCAGGACACTGTTGCTCATACATCTGTTTATAAAGTATTTATGCCAATCAAGGATCTGGACAAACATGGTTGAGCTTGCAACCATCTCAGGCACTTTGGGCTCCGTTTCAAAACAAACAAAGCCAATAAAAGGACAAAAGAAATCTACAAATGTGTCATTACGGCTTTTGAATAAGCTTAACTGCAGAACAAATTCAAAAGTTTACACAGAGTGAGAGAGAGGCTTGACAACACATTTCTTTCATTCCACCTTGTCAAGGATGAAAAAGTTGCAGAGGGCATTTATTCTTTAACGTTTCTCTCATCTTTATCCCCCTCCCCTAGTTTCAGCCCTCCCTTCAACCCCTGTTTGTCTCCCATGGTTAATTAAGGAGAAAGTGTAATTATTTACTACAGTATCTTGCTGCCACACCCCACAGAAAAGGAATGCTGATAAAAGTAGGAGCAGCCCTAATCACACCCTGAATTATCACCTTGGTTCTTCAGTAAAGAGTAGGAGGACGAGAGGAAGGATGAGGAGGAGGAAGGAAAGAAAGGAGAGGAGGAGGAGTAGAAGAGGAGGCTGGGCAGAGCTGCTGCACATGCTGGATCATATTACCACTGAGCTCAGCAGCAAAAAACAACCATATGTAATGCTAAAATCCTAAACACCTCTACTGTTCTTTCTAAGGTAAAGATTCATAAAGATCAAACGCATCAACGATCAGTACAGCTCAGTGACTTTGGGATGTGGCACACTAAATTTAAAACATTCCAAATCCTTTTCTGATGTGACCTAAATGAACGATTCCATTGAAAATCTGTTTTGATACTAAAACAGAAGAAGACTCAAAAACAAAACACTGACTAATTGGAAAAATACTGTCGAGTACAGCCTACTTTCAGTCAAGCATAGCTAACAAGGCCCTGTGGCTATGATATTCAATATAATTGTGTAAATTTGTCGTTGACTCTGTTTAATAGATTGGAACAGATTCTCGGAAAGGAAAAAATAAGACGTCTAGAGGACATTTGGATATTTATAAAGTCTTTAAATGTAGATTATCAAGACACAGTATATGCTCATCCAGCTGACACAAAATAGTGTTTAACCATTAGAGTGGCTCATAACTTTGCCATGATGCACTGACCAGTTCTAATCCACGAGGATTTCCAGTCTGTCAGCAGACTCTAGATAATGTCGTCAGAATTAGATCTAATGATGAAGCTGCAAACTCAATTTAACTCAGACTGAGCAAGCCTCTGGTTAAGCCATGGCAGCTGAGTTTTTAAAATAGCTCCGTGCTGGGCTTTAGAAGCCTGTGTTGAAAGCTCCACATCTGGGAGCGTGTCGTTTGCTAATGTTACAACATAGGTGAAGTGGGGGAAATAGTTAAAGCAGCTGCAGTCTAACTAGAACGGAGGATAACAATGAAAACAGCATGTGCCTCCCTCTGCAGGTGAGAGCAAAGAAATATACTTTAGGTACTCAGCTGTCACCTGACTGCACACAGACAGGCAAACTAATCAAAAGAGTGAAGTGCATTATGTTTTTTTTTGTATTTGTGGAATTAAACACAAGTTGCAGGGTTTGCAAAATGAGGTTCCTAAATAAAGCACCAGGAAGCACGTATTTAGAGCTCTATCAGTGGAGTTCTGTTACCACAGCGCTGCGTTTAATTATCATGCTCAAAACGGCATTTTCAGAGCTGTAAATCTGAGGCTGTAACTGTGGGCTGGGATGTGATTATAACCACCAACTTTTTCTGGTCTTGTTTTCTTCGCTCCATGGTGAAATACTGTTGACCACCTCAACAAAAGCAGAAAATATTCAGGCTGACTTTGCAACCATGCAAATTATACCTTAAAATCAAGCTCTTTTTTGGTTTTACATAAATTTTTGCAAACGTATGGCTTTTGTTAATTATTTTTTCCTCTTAAAAATCATGAACCTTTGAATTTCGGAGACAAAATATTTGCACATCAAACATTGTAAAGAAACGTCTTTAAATTGAATACTGTTAGTAGTTTATTTTTTCATTTTCAACCAAAAAATTTAAGGTTGCAGATCACCGTTTTTTTGTGATTATCTCAACAAAAGATTATAGTTCTTTTTTTATTATTCATTTCAAAATGTCTGAGTGTGACTTAAAACTTAAAAATGTGCATTAAAATTGTGAGTTTTCTCAACTTTTTTGACAGTAACGTGGCATTTTTACCCATTCAATAGCTGCCAATTTATGTTCTGTTTAAATTTACTAACAAATAAACATAATGTTTCAGCTCTGAACCAAATAAACTGAATCCATTAATCAGTGATCAGGTGCAGCAAAATGTAAGTTTTTTCTGTGGCAATGTTGTGGATAGTTACTTAAAGTAAGATGTAAACACTGACAAAAAAAGAGCACTAGATACTACAAGTAAACAAAAAGATACACAATTGCTGTCAAAGTGAGTCGCTTGTTGCTTGGTGGACAAACAGAACAGAGACAGATGGATTTTGTCAAACTGGTATGAGAGCTGAGGAGGAATATCAGTCCACTGAGCTGAAAGCAGATATTGTAGGTTCCCCTTTTCTCCTGTGTTCTAAAAATCCATCATCATGACACGTGGTATTTCCATACGTTATCGTACCCATGGCAGCTTTCAAATGCCAAAGTAAATGTGGAAAAAGGGGAACTTGAGTAATGTTTCTATGACAACAGCTCCAAACACACAGAACCATGTGCAGCAGTAGCTGTGACTGACTCTTACTCATGGCTGTATTTTTAGACAAGGGGCTCCCATTACTGACCGGTTTTACGTGGAAAGGAAAACACGTCCTTCACCCGGCTGCTCCCTCCAACTGACAAAGGGCTGCAACGTGTCCTTACCACTAGGTGGGGCCAGAGCACAACCACCCCCAACCTCCTCCCCAGTCAACTCTGCAGTCATTAAGATATGAACAAATGTCTCCAAATAAGAGTTCAGACAACTAAAAATGAATTAAAAAAAAAATAAATAAATAAATAAAATACAAATAAAAAGTACAAAACACATCTCCTTTTCTACAAGGATTTAAATACAAATAATAAATTATAAATAATTTAGAAATATATTTCAAAGACTGAAAACAAAATATTTTTTATTAAAAAGGATCAAATAAGATGTCCAAAATATATATATTTAATTTAGGAATAAGACAATATACTATGTCTATTTAAATATTACCCTGTTTAATGGACAACATTTGAAAAGAAGGACCCATCCCTAAAAGCAAACTGTAGTTGTTACACACCCAATTACTGGTATTTCGTTATGCATGAAAGAAAGAAAAAAAGAGAGAAAGAAAAGTTTGCCTTGCGAAGGATGATCGGAATGATAATACCATAGCTTCAAAAGAAAGGCATTATTTACACACTGATGTCCTGTCATTCTCTTTAATATAAAATGGTGAAATAGATAAGAAAGTTCATGTAATGTGCAGGTTATCATGCTCAATTAAAATGGTTTAAAATGTTATGCAGTGGATGAATACAAGTGAGCCAATGTTCCCATGTGCAGATATCTTCCTGTCTTTGCACATCTTACTTTTTTTGGATGACACCTAACTTTAGATAGACATGCTGCTATTCTATTTAATTGCCAATTCAAAGCTTGACTTAGGAGAGGCAGTACAGGTTTGGTGACTCCCCCCATTGCTAGACAGCCCTGAGAAAAGGCTTGTTGATAACCCTAATTTATGCATTGTGTAGCAAATTTTTATTGTGACATTTACTGCAGCAGCCGGAGGCAAATTTCTTTGCACCTCTTTATATTTGCTAAATGTTTCAAAGCAAGAAATGTGACATCTGTAATTTTCACTTTTGACACAACCTCTTAAAAAAAAGAGTATTCTTCTGTGTGTTTCTCTGTGAACAACTCAAGTAGTAACAACAAATTAGCTAAATCCTCTTTATCCAGGTCTCTCCACTCACCTGCACAACACATCTTACTGTACAAATATCTGCTTCTTTCTCCATATGAGCTCATCTCATTTAGATAATTCCCTCGTTTAAAGTTCCATAATGCAGCCATTGTGAGCCTAATGCACAAAACTCCAGTAGCCCTCTGTGTCCCTCACACACACTAACTGCCAGCTGGTGTGGGAAGACTTAAAAAAAGAACAGGAACTACTTTCTAAGAGATGAAAGTGCGACAGTTGGCCCTGCCCCCCCAACTCATTTATAGGCAAATCAAATAATAACAGGCAGGTGACTCAATACACAATATTTTTAACATCATCTTTTGCTCCTGTTGTTTGATAAAGACACAGTACAAGTATCACGTTATACCTGCCAATCAAAGTGAGCATGTTGTTAATTACTTCTCAATAATTATCCACAGTTACATTTTTTCTAGCCAGACTGTGAGTTAAGACCTGGCAACAGCAAAATATCTACCAGTGAAGCAAAAGTGTTCAGTATTAATTACGCAATCAGAAACCATATAAACCAGAACTAAATAAAAGTTTTTCACTGACAAAATATACCATACCTATCTATCTATACTACCTGTATTTGTCTAGAATCAGTGTATGTTTTGCTGTTTCTTCTGAAGGGGGGGTGTTTGAGACCCTTGAGGTATTCTGGTTTATGTGACTGTTTTCTTTATGGTTTTAATGCAGACCTGATGCAACAGAGACAAATCTTTTAGCATACAAGAACAAGTTTTCCTGAGTTCCGCAAGCATGAAACACTAAACTTTAACTGGGTTAAGATCACAAATATTGATTGCATGTCTGGTTATAGGAGCAGTCAACTCTTGCTGTCACCTACAGCTACCACCGCCAATCAGCTTTGCAGTGTGACAATTTACGACAGGACACAGCTGAGCTGTTTCTCGTCCCATTTAAAAGGGAAAGTGATCTAAATATGCTGTGTTCTCTTCTTACAGGACGCTGACCTCTAACCCAGGACCATAAAAGATGCTCTCTGATCTTCTCACTGTTGACTACAATCACTCACAGAGCAGCATTTTTGGCTGACCTGCTTTGAGTAACTCTTTTTGACCCCAAGTTAGCGGTCATTTGTTATTAATAACAAGATGATCACGCGATATTTAATATACTTTGATGTAATATCAAATTAAAGACATTTTTAAAGACAAAGAGTCAAAAGTATCTGTGGTATAACTGAATGTAATTGGCATCATATCCATATCCATCAGCCTGGAAAGAGCTGCTGTTTGGATTTTCAGAACTGAAATTCGAGTTAAACACATGTCAACCAGCCACAGATCTGGATATTTATTTAAATTCAACTAACAAACTTAAGTAAAAGAATGATGAAAGCAGCGTTTCTAGTGCTGACATTCTCAGAGGGAGAAACACTGAACAAAAACACGCCGCTAACCTTGTATATATATAAAAAAAAAAGCATAATTGTTCATTTACTGGAAACAACCCATTACATCTTAATACAACTATAAATATTAAATAGATAGCTACAAGACAGATGTACCACAGCCTCTGATATCTAACATATTAATATGGTCTTAATGTACAGTTTTTTTTATTATTATATCACCTATACCTTATGAACCAACTACAAATAAAATAACTTAACATCCTTTGAGCTTGAAATAATTTCATTAAATGGCAAGACATTTCATGAAATGCACTGAATCCCTTTCTTTCTGAGAGCTAGATTTAAATATTTTTAATGCTCTTCTCTCTACATTGCCATTTGAAGTCACTACTAGAACCCATTTAGCTTTGTTTGGTATGAAGTCGGAGGGGAAAAAAGAAGACACCAAAATCATGCACTCTAAAACTCACTGATATCTAGTTTGCTTAATCTATACACAACCAAAGTCTAACACTGGCAGTTTCTGACTTTGGTTTTCGGTTTTGTCAGAGGTTTTACAGTGCAGGACTACTCCTTGGCTGGCTGCAGTGACTCTCTCTGCAGAGTCTCTGCTGCTTGGAACCTCATGGTAACCACTCTTGTGAAAAACGCTGTCCCCAGTCAACAGAGCCAGGTAATCTGCTTCACCCTGTTTCAAGTCTTTACACAAAGCCAGGCTAACTGGCCATAGATTCATACTGAATGGGTGGAAATGATTGAAACATGTTAATCACTCTTAGCAAGAGAGTGAATAAAGGTAAAACTGCTTCTTTAAATGTTTTTACATGTGCTGCAGTTTTGTACCAAAACTGTATTAAAGTCAGAATTTTGGTCTTAGGACAGCATGAACTGCACAGAACTGACAGACTGGTACTTCAGAGAAAACCAATACACAGCCTGAAAAAAAGAGTCATGAAAAATGACTCAAGAAACTTTTAACATGTCACTGAAACAACATTTTGTTTATTTAACTAAGAACTGTTTTTTTTCCAGCTGTGCGTTAGTTACTTCAGCCTAACATCTTTAGGTAAACTACTGATGTCACTGTGTACCACATGAATCAAGGAGTGCAGGGAAATCCCTAATGGGGGTCACAAGGGGTATAAATAAACTCCATTCACAGGACCAGGTGTGTATTTATGATCCCAGTGTTGCTCATAAGTAAAATCAGCTCTTCATGACATCCTGTATGTGCTTTATGTGTCTTTCTGTCTCATCACAGTTAGTTTACTATCCAAAGTGGACAAAAACTGTATCCAAAGCCCCTTTGGGTCTCTATGAGCCACCAAGACAGAAGCTCACTGTTTATGCCATGACTCATGAACACTGCTTTACCAGCGGCAGTCACAGTGCAGTGGACCATCTAGGCTGCTTCACATACACATAAGGAAAAAACCTGTACACTCACACACACACAAATACACTGGTGTACAGTATGTGGTGGCTGAATTGCTCCTGAGTAGGAGTCGTGGCTGCTTCCAGGAAGAATGCTGGCTTTTCCACAAACCAGGCCAAAGCCAGAACGCAACCACCACTGCCCGCCCACACAGCTCTGTGTGTCTGACATTCATCTCTAAAGAACGTTTGTTTGGCAATGTGAGTGATGAAACTGCACTAGAGCTCTTAGCATTTCAAACAGGATCTTATACCTTCCTAACACAGCAAAAAAAAAAAAAAAAAAAAAAATGACTTGAAACATTCTCATCTCTCAGCTCCTGTATAAGAGAGAGAGAGTGTGCTTACTTTAGAAAAAAGAAGTTCCTGTTGAACCTGTTATAAATCGTTTACCAACCTCTTATGCAAATCAATTAACGTCTTATTACAGCACTAGACATGCCAGAGGTTTAAACTCCTACCTAAATCAATGCGTTTAAGAAAACCAGCTTTTGTATCCTCTGGAGACAGTGGGAGGTTGACATGCCAACTTTGGCAGCCTGAGAAAGGGAAAACAAACTAAGAACACAGGTCGAAGTTCAGCAAGAGAATGTCAAGCAATGAACCTTGTGTCTGACACAGAGTATTTACAGTCCAACTCAGCCACGCCCCCTTCCTCATGACCTTTCAGCTGACCTCATTCCAACATGGTCATAGGAGCATGTAAATGTCCATGTTCCCACCTCTGAATGCACAGCATAGTGTCGTGCATCCAACTGGAAGTTGAGGCAACTCATTGCTGTAATACAGCGACAGCTCAGGCTGGGGAGCTAGTGAGTGGACAGAGTTCAGAGCTGTCATCATGCAGAATGAACGCCAATGAAAAAGGACAGTTAAGACCAGAAAGCCCCATGACAGGCCTGGACAGATCAGCAAGGACAGCAGCTGCATTTAACTCCTTAGTATCTCAGAAACATCAGAATATAACACATTTCAATGTCAGGGCAGGTAAACAACAGTAAATGAGCTACAGATTAATAACGGCAAAAGTTTAGGAAAAAAATGTTACATTGTGTGCAAATTAAAGGCACAGTGTAACTTTGTTAAAGGTGATTTATTTAAGTATC
>JAQLOL010000025.1:19625485-19651125 GCA_029783665.1 Naso thynnoides
AGTTCAACAGATTGAATAAAGGATCCAGGCTGCTAATTAAATCCAGATCTGCTGTCACATGTGGAACACAACAAACACACCCATAGAGCTGTGAGTGAGCTATTCCAACTTCCTGAGTCTTTGTCAGTTGCTCACACCCACAACAGACAACGCCCATGTGAAGTTCTTCCTATACACCCTCCTAGGGCTCTCAATATGCACAGTCAGTACAAATAACATACTCTTCTACCTTTAAAAGGTACATATTCAACCTCATTCAAAGTCTTGAGTCACACTGAAATGCGTCACTATCATTTAAGCTAAAATGAGCAATGCAAGTTTCATTTCAGGACACCAATCACATTAGGTGGCACTTTTTTTGGAATTCCTAAAGCTATTTTTTCCAGATGTAGCAAAGGAGACCTGCATACAGCTACTGTTATCACTTTGTCTACATAACACTCATATCCTTTGCATACCATTACATAATGGTATGCAAGGGTAATGCTTATCTCCTATGAAAGACAGGCTGAAAGGGGAACTGAGGAAACAACCGCAGAACACAAAACTGTGCCAAGAACAGCCTTACTGGAGCAAAGAGGAGAAATACTCCCAAAAGCACCGCACCTCCCTCACTTAGTCAGTCAGGCTTTAACTCACGCACAACTATCTCTGCAGGGAACAGGCGAGGCTGAATCTCAGCAAACAGCCCCACCTTGCTGGAATGACTGCAGGTCTGCATAATCTCATGTGGTAAACACTCAGAGATGGCTCCAGAGATTACTGTTTTCACTGAAACATGCAGAACTCACTTCATTAGCAAACAGAATTGGAATTTCACACCCCCAAAAAGTCAGATTTTTGCGGTCAATTTGTGAGATAGATTGATATTTGCCACTGCCACATGTTTTGCATGTAGAGTTGACAGTTTGGGAAATTAGAGATAAGATTTAAACAATACTGAATTCTTTTATATGCAGTTTTATGTATAACATCCACCTGCAAGTATGTGTGGAGGAGTAACCCATGTCATAACTCCTGTGTGAAATCTAACAGTGTCCTGAATACACCTCATGGTGTGTGTACAACAGTGTCACAGAGACTTCATCTATTTTAACACACACATAATTATATGAAGGTCACATCTCACTGGACTCCTCACCAGCTCACTAAAACTCTTCCTAAAGAGAGACTGCCTCGAGTCCACAGCAAAAAGTAGAGGCTGGGCTCTGTAATATGTAACTTTAAGCCATAAACTGTAATCAGATAAGTCTAAATGACACTTTGGAGGAAAGTCAGTGACAAACTATCACAGTATGCGGATGTTCTTCAGAGTATGAAATACTTTAAGAACCTGACAATGCAGAGGAGCAACAATGAAGCCTTCATGAAATACCCCACACATAATACCTCCCACATTCCCAACAAAAGGTTGAAACCAAGATGCGAGAGAAATTACATCACATGCATGAGAGTGCATGATAAGAGAGGAAGTAGGTTAATTGGCACATTCTCAAACAAACCTTCAATGAAGTTGGGCCATGTCTTCTCCTCTGGCTCCTCCAGTGAGTGGTCCCAGTCTTCCCCAGGTGAGGCTCCTTGCACCTTGACCCCCGCTGCCCCTGACAAAAGTGCCCGCTCTATGGCAAGCGCTTCCAGAACGTCCAGATCCAGTTCTTCTCCTTCCACCTCAGGTTGTGCAGGTTGCTCCCCTTGTGCCTGGGGACTAACAACCTGTTTCACCTCCACTATTTCTTCAACCACTACAATTTTCCTCTTCATGGCGGCCTCGTCTATGTCAGGGCTTTCAGACTCACAGGTGTCCCCAAGGTGAGGCTGTTCAGGCTGGGAAGCTGCGGGTGTGGCGGTGGCGGTGGCAGAGGGTGTGTCCTCCTCCGAGTCCCTCTTCTTCGCGTCCTCCTGCTTCAAGGCCTCAGACACAGAGAGGCTTTTCTCTGTGCTGCGCTCTGCTGCCTGACTGTCTGAATGTTGTGCAACTTTGGGAGGCTCCTCTAGCTTGGCGAGGGGGCTGGCCTGTTCTGGAGCTACAGCTGCCTCTGCTGTTCCCACTGGTGCTGCTGAAGCTAATTCTCCGGCAGCGTATGCTGCCCTCGCAGTGGAGGATGTTTTTGGTTTCGGAACCTCCCGCTTGATTTTTTCAGCAAAGAGCAGTGCTGACTCCACCTCCCCTTTGTCTGCTGGGGCCTCAGAGAACACAGCTGCTGCCTGCTTGGTTTCCTCACTGCACATTCTTTCAGGAGTCATCTTTGGAAAAGCATTCACTTTTGCCGGTTCAGAGGCCGTGACAGGGCTGTCTTTAACTGTAGCCTTGGGCAATGATGTAATGTTAGTGGACGGCAATGCTTCTGCATCAGGCAAAAACACAGGCTTTGTGTCAATAGTCTCTGATATTTGTGCCTCAACCTGCTTTTTCCCCTTTCCTTTCTTTCTACCCTTTGAAGATTCATCTTCTGCTTTTTCTGTGCTTACTGGAGATTTAATCTCAACTGCGGGTTTCTGAAATTCTGGCAGTGGTGCAGAGCTTTTCTCTTCAGGCTTAGAGCTTGCTTTTATGAGCTCCACTTGACTAATTTTCTGCACCATGATTGTTTCCTCTTTTGTGACAGTAATTTCCTCAGATTTCACTGGCTCCATGTGGGGCAATTCAGCATTTGACCTGTCCTTGGTGCATAATGGTCCCTGTGTTATTTTGCTGGAACTGCTTACCTCAACCCTCTGTTTTACAACAGCATTGTCTGGAAGCTCCACTAGAGGCACTGTAGGTGCTTGACCTAATGGTAGTGATGCTACTCCAGAAATGCTCTGGTCCACAGTTTGTTTGGAGACTTTCATTATTGGCTTTTCATCTGTTTTTGCCTCAGTTTCCTTTATTTTCAACCCATCAATATCTTTTTCAGCTGGAGTATTACTTTCCTCTACAGGTGCTGCCTCATCATTCTTCACACTGGTATGCACAGCCAGTGAATCTGAAGTAATCATTGGTGTGGGTTGGAGGGTGTTTTCAGCCTCCACCTCAGGGGGCTTGTCCATACAGGTTTTTTCCTTCTCCAATTTCGAGTCAGGTTGATCCTCTGCTTTGGCAATCTCACCTGGGGATTTCTTTTTCTTCCTTTTTGATTTAGAGCTTACATCAACCACTTTTTTGGTTTCTGTAACATCCAATGTGGTGGCAGGATCTTGACTGAGCTGAAGTGAAGAGGATTCTATTTGCACTAGCACTGGGCCCTGTACTGAGGTGTTCAGGGTCTCCTCTGGCACTCTTTTTTCATATTTCTTGACATGAGGAATCACCATTACCTCAGTTTTTTCCTGTTCTGTAATCATTTCTGTGACTGTTACTTCAGTTACTGGCTTCCCATTAGCAGGCTTTGCATCTTGAACACTGGCCATAGGTGCTGAGGAAGTTATTGTAGTAGTTTTAACTTCAAGTATTGAGGACTCAGACACAGCAGCACTTTTCTGGTGTACTTCGTGAGGTGTGGGTTTTGCTGAGAAGGTCCCTTGAGCAGGAACTTCAACTTTGGAGATCTCCTTTACTGCAGCAGCAGGCAATACTTGCTCGCTGGTGGTGGCCTCAGGTGGGGGTTTGGTGGTCTGAGGGGCAGTTACTTTAGCCTTCTCCTGATCTATTTTAGATGTAACTGCCTTCACCCCTGCAGGTTTAACTGATTCTTCTCTAACCTTTACTTTCTTAAGCTTCTCTTCTTTGACACCTTCAGTTAAAGGTGTTGTGATAATAGGCATGGCAATGTCAAGAGGAAGTTTGGTTTCCTGAGCAGCTGTCATTTTAATAACTGATTTGGGCTTTACTTTTTGTGATGCAGTTTCAGCTTTAATCCTGACTTCTGCAGATTTAACTGGATTAACAATTGTGTCTTTTGGCTTCTCTTCTTTGATCTCTTTATCAGCAAGTGTTGGGCTTTCTGAGTTGCTTGTTACTGTTTGACTAGACTGCATAGAAGTTGCTTCATCATTGATCGTAAGCTTTTCTTTATTTGATTTGGGAAAAGAGGGTTCAGCTTGAATCATTGATGTTGCAGCACCTGTAGCCTCAGCGACTGCAGCCACAGTTAATGGTGGGGTTGTTTTGGAGGAGACTGATGTCAGCGTGGTCAGTGGCGCATCCTGCTTCATAGCTGCTCTCTGAACTTGAGCAGAGACTGGGGCCCTCTCCTTGTGGACTTCTGACACCTTTCTCACCTTTGATGCTGGCTTCTCGCTGATCACATCACTTTGCTGTTGAGAGACTCTTTTTACTCTGCTCTCCTCCATCACCACTTCTTCACTTCTGAAGTTGTTCCCCTTCCTAAACAGAGGATGAGGCTGGTCCTCCACTTCCCATGATGCTTTTGGCCTGACTGGTTCAGTAGCCATTGGACGACCCCTAAACCTGGGGGTTCTGTCAGAGAAGCTCTCTCTTTCTCCGGATGCCATCATCTTATGACGGTAGCCTTGACGCTCTGCCAGAGCTTCTTGGCTCTCAGTTTCACCCCTGCGTGCTGGTTTAGGAACATAAGATGTAGGACCTTCTACAGATTGGACCCTTGCAGCCCTGTGGGCAATGGCCAGGGTGGCAGCTGGCTTTCTAACCCTCTGCAGGGTGGCAGGAATAATTTCAGGGGGCAGACGGAGGTAGTCACGCAGGTAAACAATGCCCTCGTTGGTCAGGTACCAGTAGAAATGTCTCCAGGCAAATGTCTCCTTCACACAGCCCCTGGACTTAAGAGACCCCATGGCACGGATTACTTGTAGGTTGCTCACACCTTCTATCTCAGGGTGCTTGGTCTGAGGCCTCTTGTCCTTCTTGGCAACCATGACACCATCTCGAAACAGAACCTCATAGATAGCCCTCAGGTCCCGCAAGGGCATCAGCATTCCAGCAACCATTGTGCTTTAAGTCAGTACACTCTCTCAAAGTAAAACTGAAAAAAGCAATTTGAAAGAAAGATAAATAAGGAAGCTCACACCTTGTTGTGTCACAGAATGCAGTGGCAAACGGGTTGTCACGTCTTGCTCAATTCAATTAGAATGGAAGAAGAAATCCATGTAAGCTTTGTTCTTACTTTCTTTTCCTCTTGTTCTTGCTGATCCGTTGAACAGTCCGAAGAAAATTTTTACTCCTCTTTGAATTGGACTTAAGCAAAGTCCAAAGTGTGCTGTCCTCCTATATTCAGTGCGGCTGGGAATGAAAAGTCTCTGTCCTGCCGAAATGGCAATGACAGAATGGAAGAGAGGGAGCGTATGTGAGAGAGTGTGTGAGAGAGAGAGTGAGGCACACTTCTCGATCCAGCTCCTCCTACCTTCTCTATTTCTTAGGGAAAAACTGGCATGGAAAAAAATTCTCACTAAAGTAAATAGTACAGCTGGGAGAAGGAAGGAACGGAAAAAAGCGTCTGCAACATATTGATTAAAATAAAGAAAGAGCAAAGTAAAATGAATGGAGCAACACACCTATGAAGTGTGTTTGAGCACATGTTCTGTAGCTCTGTGACTTTTACGGAGCCACCCACCCTCACATGAAAGCACACGCCTCCTGTACAATGCACACACACACACACACACACACACACACACACACACACCATGACTGGCTGGCACACACCCAATGATGTGTAACACACGCTGGTTCAATAAATGGGCTAATCTAAACACAGATTCGTTGAGCAGGAAGAGAGTTGACCAGCTGGCATTAATCTGTTTATCTGTTTTCCCCTGCAGCGACTTGCTTGGCATCTGTACAGGTTATCAAGTACAAGATGTCAAATTTCACACATTTCCTGATCAGGTATCACTGAGGAGCGTTCAGTCCACACACAGGGTTTAGTTTTCATGTTACAATCTACAAACATGCAAAACTTGGTCAAATGTTACAAGGATTTTACTAACAGTTACTTAAGTATGACTCATGCAGACTTAATCCAACAGAACAAATTTTAGTTTATTTCTATTTATATCTGTGTTTGTTTGGATGGTCACCAACTTACCAAGTAAAGGAAACTACACAGACCAATAAGTATTTCCCATAGCAGCTCATTAAAGTTATGCAATAGGGTGTAAAACACTTAAGGTTACGTTGCTGCTTTAGAAAGCTAACATTAGACCTGTATGCCTTGATTTAGCTGTTAACCAAGGATCAGTCTTGCACAACTATATAAAGAACTGCGCATTATAGCTAACCTTTTCAGCACTCCCAGGAACATGATATCAGATTTCTTTCCCTAGATCACTGCTCTCTTCTGTACATCTGTCTCCTGTTCGTCTCTCTGTGTCAGTGAGAGTGTCCTCTGATGGCCAGTGAAAACCAAACTGGAAGGAAAGCTAATAGATTGTTGGACAGAAAAGAGGAGTATATGTTCATTCATCTCATTCAAAAGAAAAGGATACATTGAAGAATCTAGCAGACAGTACTCTCCTGGAACACACTGATCTACTTGCGAAATTATAGCAGCAGTGAAATTATTCATTCCCCATGCTGTTTGTAACCACACACACCACTACACGTCCAAACACTGGCGGTAAACTGTTTTTGTTTTATTTGCCATGGCAACAGTCAAATAAAGTAAGTCAGTTCTGAGTAAGCCATATATCCGCTTTTAGGGCTGCAGTGAGCAGCAGGTCATAAATCTGTTGAGTTGGACAGCTGGACTACACTGTCATTTATCAGAACACTATTTGTAAAGACACTAATGTGAGCTGAAACAAAGCAGTTAGCACATTATCGAGCTTTCAAAGGCAATTGAGAAAATTATTTAAGGGCTACATTTTATTCTTGCACAGTGTGTGCTTAAAAGGACAGACAAACATTTAAAAACAACGCAGTTATCTTAAATTTAAAAAGCCCGTCAGTGACAGCAGACAGAGTTTTTGGCAGTGCTGTGATGAAGACACAAATGCTTTCACAAAAACAATCCCTGTCACAAATAGTTCTTTGGCATTCATTCAGACAAGGTGGTGATCCCTAAGGCAATGTGCTCCACCTATGGCAGAAAAGCTGTAAAGCATCTCTTATGAAGTTGTATTGTCTTCAGATGTAAAGATAATGATTCATTGAAGGCTGGGAGGGGTTTCAGTGCTCAACAAAGGAGGTGTCAGGTCCATTGTACAAGGAAGGCATTCCTCGGTATTGTGAAACAAAATATTTCATCAACGTGCTGCAGTTTGCCTGACATTAAGGCAGAGGGGGTGGTGGTAGCAAAGGGTAAAAGCTGTCCATGTATGTGCATGTATGAATCTGCAAGTATGGGCTTAATGTGTGTACTTCAGTACCAGGGGGTTGATTCTAAAGTATTTAATTGCTTAACCCATTTAGCATTCTCTGGTACACTGCTGGATGTCTAGTTGACAGTTCAGGGCTAAAGTGAAACAATATTCAGAATAAAGACCAATGTGTTAAAATTCAAGCCTAGAGCCATTTTATTTGGGGTAATCTGCCACAGCATGCATGGTGCTTTGCATATCAGTGTGATTTCATGCACTGTTTATGCACAAAGTGCTCAGTGAACTTCAAACTTCTCACAGCGACCCTTATTCTGGCTTGAAGCCCAGTCCCTTCAGCCATCCAAATAATATATGCCCGCCTCTAGAATCATACAGTACTGTATGACCGGGCTGACAAACCCTGGCAATGAGCATGGTGTGCTGCTGCTTCTCACGGTGACTTGTTGATTACAATAACCCCGTGGATGTCTGAGGTGTTATAAGCCATTTAATAAATGATCAAAAATAAACTCCCAGAAGGGAATGGGATTCAGTTTTATTACCATACTAATGGCTTCTAATTATATCTATTAAGAGATATTGCAGCAGCAAACAGTAGCAAAAGGAAGCATGACGTGATTGACTGAAGTAGACAAAGGAATAATAAGACTTTGAGGAAGAATGTCTGAATAGTTCCCTGGTTAGGAATCTACTTCTTCTTTTTAGACCTCCACAAGTCTCAAAATAGACTTGTCACCACCAAGTCATCATGACTTGAGATTGGCCGGCTATAAAGACCTGCAGCTCTGGGGTGTTGGCTCTGCACACGTGCCCTCTATTCTGATATCAGATCCCAGTCACTCCAACCACTTCCAGGGAAAGCAAAGGTCAGCAGAACCTTTCCTACCCACTAATGCATGTGCTTAAATTACAAGAAGGTAGTACAATGTTGAAACTGAAGAACAAATGTCTCAATCTTTTAGAATAGGTCAAACTAAACTGGAATGAACTCTTTCACAGTTCTTTGAAGTAGTATTGTACTTGTTCTGATGCTGCCTTAGAATTAAATTATAAAAGGGAGGACATCTATTGAGAAAGCATAAGAGGTGGATAAAACAGACACGGTAAGGGATTTTAAAATAGCAATCCTTAGTCTACCAAAATCATGAATTGTATTTTTGTAGTCATGACAAATCATGTTGCACTGCATGGGAGCTTCCCACATTATCTGGATGATGAATCTATTTTGATTGAAGAGTTTACCTTGGTATAGTAACACATGTGACTCCTCAGTTTGGGACAGCTGAGTCCCCCGACAGAGCTGACACATGTTAGAGCACTAACACCTCCGGCCCAGGAATTTTCTAAAGTTAGAGATTGTTGTAAGTGGCTTTATGTGGAGGGAATGGAGGTCACCACAGTAATTATAAGCTCTCCCAGTCCTTTAACTTATTGAAGTTCCAATAATTAAGATTAACGGGGATCTTTTGACTGAATTTGACAGAAATGGAATATAATTCATAATTTTTTTTTTAATTAACATTGCTGTGTTTTCATTACTTAGAATTAGCACTTCATGTCTACAGAATCATTGGGTTCTCCGTGTTGCACCACCACTTTACTTGTAGAAAGGTGGTGGTGCCAAAAAAGGACAAATATAACTCTAGCTTTGGTGAGGACCATTTCTTTGCTTTTTTGACAATTTAGCAACCACAAGGCTATCAGATCCGTTTGGAAAGGGAGGGCTGACGGAGTGGTATGAATCTCACACTAGGTGTTTTCTTGTAAAGAAATAAAAGTTAGTTTCCTTTCAGTATGACTCACTCCAGTGCTTTGTGTGTATCCTTGAAGTGGTAATCTTGAATAGTTTCATTCAGTTAATGTCTGTTAAGTCACTATCTATCTATCAGAGTGAGGTAAAACAATGTTGACTGAGCCTACGGACCACTGATGAAAGCACTTGTTTTGCAGCATTACTGAGCACTACGATTTGGGTGTCTGTGGCATCCTTCTCCCTTTCAGTGAGTGACACCTTTTTAAATCAGTCAGCATGGGTTGGTCTGCATTGAAGGTGGAGCTAACGCCACTGGCTCACTTTTCATTTTCTGTGAAAAAGGATTTTTGATGGAAACAATGGCGTATTATCACATGAAGAGAATACAGCATCCAGGCATGCACAGCTCAAGTATGAGTACAGGTCCAAAGAATAATAAAATAATAATTATAACAATAGTGTGAATAATAATAATCAGATTTCTGAAGAAACAGGCTATCTACTGACATCAAACTGTCGACACTGTTTGGTTCTGACATGAACTCTGGTAGATAAGGTACAAAAGTGCACCTGAAATAACAGCTTATGCGCAAGGGTGCAGTTTGAAACAATGTAACTTAAATCTTACAGATTACCATTTTAAGGTCTAACGAAGTTGTTGGGGATATTTCTATTTTCATAAATCTATTGTAAAATCTAGTTTTTGAAAGTGTTTTAAACCATGCATGGTTTGCGAGCTTGCCGTGTTCTTATTCTTTGCCTGTGTTGGGCAATGAATCACACCTTGACATATCACTACCACCTGATTATCAGTGGAATAGCGTGATAACATAGACCTGAATGTGGGTGCAGTGTGCGAAGACCGAAATTGAAAAGATTTGTCATTTTGTTTTCATATTTTAACATTATATTCATGTAACACCAAAAGTTGTCAAAAGCTTATAGTTGTTGTATGCTGTACAGATTGCAATGCCCTCTGGGAAATGTTTGAGTATTTGGCTTATAAATAAACTTGACTTGTGGATTTGACAATTGTAACACACTGACTGATTGGATGTGAGGCCATAATCCTACCCTTTGGGAACAACCTTGACTGATATTTGTATGTGTCACCATGAACAACAGTGTCAATTAGTACTTGTGCAGGCAGAGAAAGTAGCCTTTGAAATGGTAGAGGGATGAAGCTGCAAGGATTAGCTCCTGGCACTGACTGGTCTTGGGCCACTCAGGGTCTAATTGAGATGATCTAGTGGGGTTAAAGACAGATGACTTGAAGGGAACTGTGTGTAGCAGGCATAACCAGACACTAGAGACTGAGGGGTTGCCGATAGAAAAACCTCTCACCAAACAGAAACCCACAGAAGTGTGTTTAACCACAGAATTGCTTCAAACAAAGAGGCACTGTGTGTTAGGAGCTGGTGAGCATGGATGGAGACTGAGAGGTGTCTTTGGCATTCCTCACAGTGCTGTAAAAATAAATGATCAACTGTTAATGGATTGCTCTGAGCTAAAAAACAAAAGGCAACTTAAAGTAGAGGGGGAGAAATTTTTTTGCCCTGTTCAGAACTGAGGGGGAAGAACAATGGACAAGGCAATGTTCTGAAATCTATCAAGACATTATTGAAGTTGTTCTTGTGGTTTTGCCAACCTAAACCTTTCTTGCCCCATAAATATCTTTTGAGTTACATAAAGTTTGTTGGCAAAAACTGTGGGGTAAAACATCTTTGTTTTATAAAATAGTGTAACTGTGTCAAAGTGAAAGAAAATTTCAGCAGAGTTAGTTTTGTAGAAAAGCTAAAACTGAGAAATGCGCATAAAACTTTACAGATGTCACATGTAGAAAAAACTAGTGTGAGCAGAGGAAAAAAGCCAACCCTTAGCTTTTGTCTCACCAGTATACACAAAAATGCACATGGAAAGTCCATAAACTGATGTGCACTTGAGGTAAAAATGACGGCCCTTGCTTATGTTCTCAACTTGACGAGTCACGGATCACAGTGACTTTTCCTTTTCCAGAGTGGAAAGAAGTGAAGTCACAGATTGTGCCTCCCTTCATCCTCCTTAATTGACCAAAAATAAGCAGGAGCACCCAAAAAGACTGCCAAGTCTCTTTCATTCTTACTTAGTCTCTCTCCAACAGGCTGTCTGTCGTGTTAGTGGTGTGGGTCTCTATGTGCCCAACCTTACAACGCCCCCTACAGCCTCTTACACTTGGACAGGTGCCCACTCATGGGGGGGTGAATGAGTGCAGGCTGAAAGCAGAAGCAGACAGATTTGTCCTGTCCAACACCATGAACAGCATTGGCCAAGGATAATAACGGATAATATTCCTTGTGACAGATGCAGAGGAGGCCAAAGTATTTCTCACTCCAATTTTTTATGTGTGCATATATTATCCAATACATACTGTATATTACTCCTGCAAAGAAAAAGCACAATATGTTCCCTGCTATTTCCACTAGAGTAATAGAAATCAGCTCTCGGTGGTAAATTCTGCAAACATCCAGTGAAACTAAAGTGCTTTGTGTTGTAAACAAGTTCCAGCAGTGAGATCTGGACAGAAAATTTGAACCAGCCCTCGAATCTCTTGTTCTTTCTTCTGTGTGTGCTGTATGCCAGCTAAACTAAATGGCAGCCAGGAATCTGAATCAGCATGCAAGAGACATATTACACCATTTAGGAGCTAATAAAAGCTTAACTATTGTTGCATAAGACTGATCCATGGTTTGCTCAACTCCCTATCCTACTCTCCATATTCAATAAGTTGAAAAATGAGTTGGTGTCTGTATGTGGCCACACCTCTTCATGACATTAACTTCCACCCGACCAATGCTGACAATCAGTCGCTCACTGCGTCCTGCCTCCTCCTACAGAATTGAAATATCAGTTTAGGTTTGCCACTTACCTTTCTTTGGGCTGAGCCAGAACCGATCTCCAATCGGATCTCCTTTATCCATGCTGCTTGGATCGAACATATCATGCAAAGGCCTCAGAGGCTCCAAACACAACACCTTCTTGCTGCTTTCACCACCCAGTCAAAACCACCCTGCTACTACTTTTTTTCACCCCTGTGAGACCCACTGCCTGTCCCGCGGAACAACACGCCATGCAAGATGGGTCTAAAAGAGAGAAGGAATGGGAGTGGAGGGGTACATTCAGGGTAGGGAGGGTGTCGGTGGGAAAAGAACAAGGGAATCTTTTCATCTCTGGCCCATAAATGCAGACTAACATCTACACGATAAATCTGACAGCCTTGCCAGGCTGGACACATCCTCTCTGCTGCCCCGGATACCCTGCCCCATGTCCCATACATCTGAAGGCACCCACGCTTTATTACAGCAGCAGCAGTGAGCAGGGAGATACACACTGGATGCCTTGTTCGAAAATCCTCACAAATTACAGCCCCAGCGATTAAGAAGGGTAGACATGGGAAAAATGGTGGGCAACAAAACTAGATACAGTAGAGAAAGACAGAAAACAAGAGACTACAAGCCAAATGCAAAAGGCAACACCAAGGCATCCAAAAGAAACCCAAAACAACTCTCGCTTTTTCTCTTGCATAATGATTCCTTGGTTTACTGGGCTCAGTAAAAAGTTTGTGTAACTTGCTAAAGAACTGCAAGTTAATCTCAGAACTGGAGACAAAAACAAACAGTCCCATCACATATACCTCTACTGCAACACTTCCTATGATGTGTAACCATATCTGTAAGATCACAGGAAACAGCTAAAACTATTGGATTCTTATCAGCTCCTGCTTGTTTTGATGAGCAGAGCTGTTCCTGCAAAGGACAGTTCAGACTGAAATATATGGTTGACTGCAGCACTTTGTTCAGGCTTATCTGTGGAGTGCTGAACCTGTCATATTATTATACCCCTTTAAAAAATATTGATAGTAATCTCATAATTACATGAACCTTTCAGGAGGAGATCTGTTCATTTTTGGCTTTTTAGCTGAAACAACTTTTACCTATGAGAGAAAACACAAGTTGTCAGCATTTTAAAAGGAAGCATGGGGTTTGGATTCAGAGCAGCTGATTTGTGAGACAATCACTGCCGACAACACCTTCTAACTACCAAGCCAGACCAGCCGGACTGCCTCAGGAGGAGAGAGAAAAGGGCTGAGATAGCCCTGTTTGGACTTAAGTCTGCTCCTGGCTGATGTCCGGTCACAGTATAATGAAACAGACGAAAATGGACGGGCCATGCGAAGGAAAAACGGACTGCTGTGCCCGCAGCTTTGCAGAGACCTGTCTCGACCACACATCCTCGATTAAGTTGTTGCACCGGACAGGCAGACCGTGTTTTGAGCTGACAGAGTGCTTAAACACAGTAAAGGCTGACTGACACTGTTTCCCAGATGTCAAATTTTTATTGTAAAGATGTTGACCAAAATATCAGCACCAATTTGTTGATGCTATTCACAAACCCCCAGACACATGTACATTGCTTTATTATTTGATTTATATTTTCTGTGCATATGTGTAGTATGAGAGACTACAAACTATTATTTTGCTTTACAACCTCTCTGTTGCATAACAAAAACAATACCTTTTACCTTGTTTATGTGCAGGCATTTGGCATGCTTAAATGGAATTTGACCCTCACAAAATGGAGCTTCAGTCTGATTGGTGAGGAGGGTATAAAATGGCTGTAGGAAGCACCAGGGCAGGCAGTGCCAAAAGGGAGCCTGTTTGTGCCACACAGAGACATGGACTAATGCTATGAGCAGACAAGCTCATTCAATATTTCTTTAAACTGTGATTGCGTCAATAGGGGAGATATCTCAGAGAAAACAAAAACATGTTCCAAACAATATAGCAAAGCTACATTTTAAGTAGTAAAAGAAAAAAAAAAAAGATTTGCATGATGAGTCAGCGTCTGCAAACCACACATGGGTGTGGCCATGCTGGACTGTTGGTGCAGCGACACAGCCAACAGGTTAGGCAAATACCATATGTGACTGCGGTTGAGGTCACACGAAACGTTGGCCTGCTGCTGCTGCCATGGGCAACCAGCTATCAAACAAGCAAAGTCTGACACAGGATCCAGACACAAGGTCTTGACTCTGGGCTTCCTGACTGACTGCCACAATGTGCGGATTTGCATTGTAACCTGAAGAGGCTGAGCTTTATTTTTAGATAGGCATCCTGGCAATCGAGCTCAAATAAAAAATACAGACAAACACAATACAGGTGCTTCATCATGCACACGTACACATATGCTGCTGCAAATGCACACAGACACACAGAGAGGTGATTTATTGTCCTCAGTCCCATAAAACTCCTCCATCTGGAGAGAATGAATCAGTTGCATTCTTTCTTCCCTCGGAGCGGGAAGAGGAAAAATGACTGCAGGAGCTGCTCCTTTCACAAGAGAAAGGCAGTAACATACTTACAGTAGTGTATTGTGACTGAGGAAATAGAAGGCCTATTCTCCCACAGCTTTACAGTTAAGGAGTTTCAGACCGCAGTGACTCACCATCATTACTATCTCTGTAACTTTCATAAACTTTCTGTCGCCGAGCTGATCCTCAAGTGGGCTCTTGTAACTCCATCTTGTGGGAGAGAATCATACAGCAGTGAGGAAACAATGTGACATTTGAAATCCATGCTGCTGCCCTTTTAATGTAGTTCTAAAAAATATTTTATTTGCATGGACACATTAAACTGTGCCTTCTGTGCCTTGGTGGAATATGAAGTTGTTGTTTTTTTAAAATCTAGTGCAGAAAAAGAATGATTACTTTTCACTTCCTAAAAAACATGTCATTCATTGCAGAGTGGCGAGGACAGAATGCCACCCCAGCAGCATGACAGGTATGAAGCCAACCAGATCCAGAGAAAGAGCTTTTAGAGCTTTACATTTTTCATTCAATTCATTTCAGTTTCAATTGCTTTGAAGAGTGCTGTTTGCACTTTTAGTTTCATTTTTATTGTTTAAAAATGTTTAGTTCTTCAATTTCATTGGTTTCATTATGACTTAGTTTTGTTATTATAAAATGGGTAGTTTATAAAACAAAACACTTTGTGTAGCAGCTCACATTCCAGTCTCAGTTCACATATGCACCGATGCAACCTGACGTTTGCTGTGTTGACAACAAACACCAACGCTGAAAGCCTTAACTAAGGACGGGTTTATAAAAATCAAGTTTTATTTTTATATTAATTAATTAAAATGCTTTAAATAAAAGCCTTGTTCTGTTTTTTTGCTTTAGTTTGAAACCTGAAGGGCGACAAGCTTCAGAGAGAAAAATAAATGTTGTAAACTGTCTGCAGAAAAAGCACTGAAGGTAGGTGAAGAATACATTGCTTGTAAAAGTTTTTATTTCTTGCTCTCTCTTCTAGCTGTGTACCCCATGAACTTCAGGAATGCGCCGTTGTGTGAATCACAGCCCCTCTGCAGTAGAGTATAATTACTAAAAAAATAAAAAAAATGGTGCAAATGTACTCAACGTGTCTTTTCATGCAATGAAGTAACGAAAATATGCAAATCCCAGCTTGTCACAAAAATAACTTGCACGCCATGATACCGAGTCTGTGCTTGTTGAAGCTGAACCACAATATGGCAACAGATAAGTTATCACGCAAGTAGAGCTTCACCCACTGGGTGGAGTAACACATGAAAATTGTTCAGAATTAAGTTCTAATTGTACCTGTAAGGTTATTATTTGTTTGTTTGTTTGTTTGTTTGTTTGTTTTTATAGTATTGCCTGTTAGACTACAAAGAGCTGAAACATTAACTCTGGGAAATGATACACCACGCCTACACTGCTGCTGAAAAAATATGGTGTTAGATGTTAAGGGCCCGTCCAAAGTACAACAGTCTGGAAGTGATAATAAACACCATTGTTAAGCCACAACATTTAGCTTGTTATTTATTTTTGCTATTCAGTTTATCTCATTTAAAGTGGGCTATGGGCCGGGTCACAACCCCACAGAAAATTCAAGTGTGGTCACCGCTGTGGGAGATGGCATTTTGCTTTCCTTTTTTGCTTGCTTTAATCAACACGACTGGTTTGGCTCCACATCCTGTTTTTGCAGTGACACCTACAACTAAAACTCCTGCCCTAAAGAGAAAATACCAGTCTGAACAATGGCTTTCCTGCAATAAAAACCAGTGAGCGGGAGCTGCTCCAGTACAGAACAATGCAGTGGAGTCATTTACCCCTGCTGGCACAAAAACTGCCTAAAGACACTCTTTCATGAAAGCCAAAAGAAGAGACCGTCACTATATTAAAGGCTCCTATACACCAAACTGAAAACACAAAGCTAGCTACGACAAAGTTCTGCTGCTGCGTCCTGATTTGTCAGCTGCTGTCGTGCCAAGAAGTGGCAATGCTCACACCTCAAAGACAACAGCTGGCAACAAACAAGCTAGTACGTCCACAGATATTCAAACAGTTTTTTATGATGGATCAGACTTTTTTGAACCTACTCTCACTAATATAGCAGCTTCAAACTGATATGTCTGACAAAAATGCTTGGGGGGCTCTCCCTCTCTGTTTCGGCGTCTTTCTTCATGGTGCGCTGCTCTGCTTACTTGAACAGTCAGTCAGTGTGATTGTTCTCACTGACAAGTCTCTTCCAATTCTACATGCTAAATCGGCCAAAGACCAGTTCCAATGCTGCTGTTCACACCACACTGACTAGAGACACCAACTCTCTCTGACAGCCCTGAACCATCAGCCTGATGTGTAAGAGACTTGATAGTTTGTTCTTTTGGGCGTGTGGCCCCCATGAGAAAAAAAAAAAAAAAAAAAAAAAAAGCATAACTAAAGCCAACAATCTATCACGTTAATTCCCTGACAACTCTGAGAAGTGCTCTGAGCTTCTGCAACCTTCCCTAATGAAACATTCTCCACAAGAAAAATGAACAAAGAGCTTTTAGAAAGTTTCTGTAATAAACCCGTTAATTAACGAAGTGATGAAAATCTTGACGCCAGCTGTGTTGCTTGCACACTAACATCGTTCCACTCTATAAAATGGTATGAACAGTCCACTCTTGTGGTAAACCTGAACCTTGCCAGTGAATGCCACTTCAGTGGAACAAAGCTGCTGCAGGGGGAGTAGATATAATTGAATATCAAATTAATTTAATAGCATCACACTCTTTAAAGTCAAAGACAAACCAGTTGGATCACCTTTAAAGGTCTATTTTGCTCTGTAAAGCTGTCGAGTGAGGTGTTACCAAGTCTCATCAAGGGTAATTACTCCACCAAAGGTGATGAAATGTGAACCAGTATTCACCAGAGCTCACGCAAATTAAGATATGGCAGAGTGATATCTGTACTATCACATGGTTGCACTTTATTCAAACACCTCCAGTAAGAAGATCTGACGTGTGGAAAAAAAAAAAAAAAAAATTGCAATTGTGGTGATACTGACACACACTGACACACACACACACACACACACACACACACACACACAAGCACATATGCATTATTGGAATTTTTTGCCTTTGAGGAAAGTTTAGAGAAACTGAATTAGCATTGTTTGCTCCCACCCCACCCTTCAAATCCACACATCCATGTTCCATTTGGTTGCATTTCTCCTCTTATGATCCATTTTCACTCTCCATCTACTGTAAAGCGAATATAGAGACAAGCAGACCATCAACAGAATCTAACTGACTCCTGAAACATGTTCAAAAATCAAGGTGATGTGGTCATGTGTTCGCTAAATGGGCCAGCCACTGGTCATTCTTTCCATGACACACCTTGAGCGCACACAAGACTAAAAGCAAAGCAGTAAAGTGACCTGCTGTCTTACGGGGGCCAGGCAGCACCCAGGTGGTAAAGCCCCTCCACTTGTTTATCATACTGAAAGTACATTCCAGATGTACCTCACAGGAAAATTATGGCCTGTAAGGGCAGGTCCTGACCCAACCTTTAGAATCATGAGAACTGTGTCTCCTTGAAGACAGCCTAAAAACCCACCCTGAAGGGAGAGTAATAACTATCAATCACTGAACTATTAATGCAACTTTATTATTAAAGGTGCATTGCATAAAATAGGGGACTGGTAGCTCAGAGCAACGGATGAGCATTGGTCTAACTATACAGCAGCCAGCTGCCTCCAAACGAACACAGGATTGAACTCAGCTGGCAAGACCGCCTGAGGCCAGTTTGACAACAGGGACTAGAGAACTTAAGTGATTTATAGCAACTCTGTCCAGGATTCTGGAGATTACAAAGACACTGTCAGCAGGGACACAAGAGGCTTGAAAAAGATGGTGGATGTCACCAACAGGGATTGTCACATCTAACTTGGTGACTGTTCATTTTGAAAAATACAGAGTTGGTGATTGTCGGAACAGTGGAAAGACAAGCCAGGAGGTTTTTGGTGCGTTTTTATATCTTTTATGTCTGTAAAGTTTTAACAACATGTGTGTTAAAATGTGTTAACAGGGCAATTAAGCTCAGATAAGGACAGGGTGCGGCTAGATGTGACATCACAACTGTTGCTTTCTCACATTGTTTTGCGAATGAAAATACAGTTTTTGAACATTTTAAACATAAATTCTAGCCACATGTTTCACATTTCCCCTTAAAGATAAATGTGATACTGGATTTGATCTCAAGCTAAGTGGATTAGCACGGTTGTAGCAACCAAAGTTTCACAGTAAGACTCTGCACCACAAAGTCAGCCAATGAACAAACATCACAAATGTACTCCTTTTTGGTCATTATGGACAAATCAAATTATCAGAGTACTTATTGGTCACGATGCTCTGGATCATCCTCCAACAACAGTGGAACAACAGAAGAAGAGGCACTCACCTGAAAAACAGACAGAGAGAGAAAGCTACATTACATAACAGTCAGACAGGGTAAAAAATAATTTATGCGCTCCATTACATCTCTTTAAAAAACATAAGCTACGCTGTTATCAGAGTTAAGTAAAGACAAGAAGGGTCAAGTGTACTGCATTAGCAGAGAACAGGAAGAATGAATATGGCCTCTGGTTTCAGTCAAATGGGAGCATAATTCTCGTGCTGGAACACTCTGGTTTTTTATGGCTGTCAGAGAAAGACTTGAGCTACAAATTCATTCTCATGCTTGAACCTTCAGGCTTATTTCATATCTGCTAAAATAATCTTTGCACCACAGAATAATCAGATCTCTGATATTTTTTGTGTGGGGAATAAGCAAGGAAAATCACTGAATAACACACCCAGGAGGCAGACTCAACTACGCTGCTAAATATCTCCATCTACTGGACAAAAAGAATAGAAGGTTGTTGCTGAGTATAATATCACATTACAAGGGTGCCTTGAGACAACTTATGTTGTGATTTGGTACTATATATCTAAAACTACACTGATCAAGTCCATTACGCTTGTGGACAAACTGAGCCAATGAATGAAAAGTAACACATCATACTCATTTCATCAATGTCAGTTCATCAGAAAAGGCTACGTTCATGCGTACAGGGAGCAAAAATCATGAATATTCACAACCTAAACTGGCATTTACTGTAATTAAATTATAATTTGAATAAATAAAAAGGCTGTATCATTGTTTTTTTTTTCTGTTCATGACATTAACAGAATAAACATGTTAACAGGATCTACAAACTGAGGACAGTCAGCCAAATGCCTCAGCTCCAGAAAAATGGCTGCTAGATTAAAAATGTCCTAAACCTTCTCAATGAGAAGACTATTTCAGTTGAAAGGCTTTAACTTTACAGCTGTCCTTTACAGCGGGGTCATTCCACTCTGCCCCCAACATTTACCACCCACGTCGCCCCGCTACTGTGTGGGGCATACCCCGCATAAGCACCAGCAAAATTTCCTGTGCATGTTAGTTTCATATGAATACTTGCTACCAACAGTCAGAACCGTCAGCCCTGCTAGTGTTTCTTACGTGTAACCAACACTGTGTTAAATCATCACCTTATGACACCAGTGATTCAGGAAATATCTTGTTCTAAAAGAGGACGTGTCTAACATTTGGTATAGTTTTCAACAGCTGACTGTCATTCCTAAAGTGTTAATGGCGACTATTTATGGTGAATATTTTAAATGACACGAGTAAGTAGGTTATGTTGATGACAGTAAATTTTATTAGGCAGGATTACAGTTTTTATGGATTTAAATTATGTTTGTTTCTCTTTGACAAACGCTTCATATTCTGATGCTCCTTTGAAATGGTTATGCCTTTTTTTAGGGATTTAGACACCAATACACATGAATCTAACTACCCCACTGCTTTGTTGCAAACCTACGTTTGGATAGGGGGAAAAATTAGATTAGATTACGAATAAAGATGTTTAAAACTTTACTAGACCCTTTTGTGATAATGATTAATATTTTAAGTTGAAATGCCAGCCAATGAAGACATCTAGGGTTGCAAATAAGTTTGTAAAGTGGGTAATTATTTTCTGGAGTTACTGATTCATTTGGTCTGAGCAATATCAAAAGGCAGTGAAGATCCCCATCACAGAGCAGTCAGACTTGAAGACTTCAGATTACTTGTACCAACAACTGCCACTTGAATGCTGGCCTGCCACTTGATGCAGCAAAGTACTAAGTTGACTGTTGACACTCCAATGAAAACTGACATGTGATAACTACTGCCGACGGAATCCCATGTCATGTTTTCAGCTTGTGAACTCATCAAATACATATCAAATACAGAACAACAGGATGTGACAGGAAGCAGCCAAACTCTCCTCTGGAACATCCCATGGTCACATTTCCTGGATGGACAGTTTGTGACGTCCTGAAAGTCTATGTTTCAGGAACAGCATCATGGGCCAAAGAGGCTTTATTTTCTTCATTTGAGACAGACTCTCGTCTAGAATTTAGTCTCTGAAATGGGAAATAATAAAGTCTGTGTCAAAGGGAAAACATTTTTTTACGGCTAAGTCACTTAGAAGGATCAGAATATATTTTGTTTTAATGTCTCAGTTCCCACTGGATCTCCATTGACAAGAACAAATCAAGAATTGTGCAAGAACAATTTAGCAAATTAATACAGGTATAAAATTTAAAGGGCTCACAAAAATCTTCAAAAAACTATCACAAGTATAGTCATTCAAACTGATACTGGCTGATATTTATAACTTTTTGGAACATTCAGCACCTTCCAACAGTCTTAATCAGAGGATGGAATTTAAGTGCGTTGTTCACTGATTTAGTTAAGTTCCATCTGCCGATGAAGTCTGTGAGATGTCTTTACACTGGACGGAAGTAGGTAGATCTTTACAGTACAAATTCAGGGTCTCACCTCTATGACAGCGGAGGGTTTGTGTAAACTAGAACAAGCTAAGCTTATGATATCATTAAGTATAGGGCTCCGTTTTCATCCGTTTGCTTGCAGTTGTTTAAATCTCTTTTGGAAATTTGGTGAACAAAAACGTAGGTTTACCTGCAGTGCTCCCTGGCATAGTGGTAAAGTAGGAGGAAAAGACAATTAGAAGGTGTGTCATAGCTGATTTTAATCATGGCCAATCAGATCCGCTTCTAAGACCACTGTGAAACAACCTATTGTCAATTCCAGCCGAACAAGGAGCAGACAGGTGCCAGACAAAGTGTTTATGTGGGAAGTATGTGTGTGTCTTTACTGAGGAATTCAAATAAGAACCATTTAAACCATTATTTAAACCATTTACGGGCAAAGCGCCACCTTAAAATTATTTTGTCCATGATTCAAGTTGCAATAATTGCCCACAATGACTTTCAAAGGCAATGAAGAGATTAATTTGTCATTTTTAATCAATTATAGTGAGATTATACAGTGACCAGCCTTAGGGGATCCATAGCTCCTGTTTTGGTTCCACTGCAAGAGATTTTCTGGTATCTTACTGGGGAGTGGAGACTGCAATCTGCTGCTGGCCAAGAACAACAACAACTCTAACCCGCACTTTCACCAGTGAATACAGGCTCAGAAATCTGTCCTTAGCCTCTCCTTTCTGTTCAAATTTCCACCAGCCAAACACTCAGACAGAAACACACAGTATACCACTTCTTCTCACTCGGTGGGAGGTCTTTGAATCATGCTGCGGCCTGATGGAAGCTCAGTGGGAACTTTTTTCCTTGGTAATCCCAGCGAGTGTGACAGCAAAAAGGCCTTTGAGTAGGAGAAAAACCCCTTCTCTGTGGGCTCCGGACTCTGGAGAGTCAGCAGCAAGGTAACATAGCACTCAGCAGTGCACACACACACACACACACACACACACGGGGTGATATACTGCTCAGGCTGCTTAACCAGGGCCATGAACTAGTAAATTAATGAGCTGCAGGAGCAGACTGGACAGTGAATCTCTGAAGGACTACATGCATAGCCAAAGACAGCATCTATTCACATGATGGTTATTGTACAACACGGGAGGCTAAATCTACCTTTGATGCAGCATTACGACATTAGACGTAATGCTGAACCTTCTACCACACTGACACAACAAGTGGAAGTGCATCATTATATCATTATCATTTTATGTGGTTACGTCTGTGCTGCTTCAGCACTGTAATTACTTTAGATCATTTATTAGTCATACAAGTAAATAAGTAAAGCACTATAACACATTTTGTTGATGATTTTTGATGCTGTATTCATACTGTTGAATCTATTTATGTTATTTGCATAAAGGCTATAATTACATACTTAAACTTTTTTTTACCAAAATGTGCAAATTAGCATCAACATTTCAAAGAAAAACTGCATATATGCCTGCAGGAATTTCAGAACTCAAAAAACAATGCATTCATTTGGCGGTGTGTGCTCATAGTTGTGTTCAAACATTCATATTAGGTGGTCATAAAAGTAGATTGAGCTATAAATTCTGCTTGTAATCAGTTGCATAAAATACAGTTGAAAATGTTTTTAAAATTACAGAGGTTTATACTTTTTTTATTATTGTTGTTGAAGTTTTCTTTCTGTACCATGTCACTTCTTTTAGAACAGAATAACACAAACAAACACCTGACAATTCTAGGAAAATGACATGTCCCAAGGATCGGCATGAGCACAGTAAACCTGTCCTCCCATATGGCAGACACAATTATTACCAGCTTTAAAGCATGTTGTCTTGTGTTCCCTGCAAGCACAGACAGGAAAAGCAAATAGACTCCAAAATATGAACGACACACTGATCCAGTGACAAACACAAGACAGAGAAGAAAATGTTATGAAGACACAGTGGAGAGAAGCCATCCAGTTTCAGTGTCACAGTTTCTCTATTAGAGGAGACACTTGTTGAAGCAAGATGTGTGTGGTGATTTTGTGGTCGTGAATTGGCTAAAAGAGGGTGTGGCAATGGGAGTTGCCTGTTGCAAAAAAGGCACAAAACTTCCCAATGGATTCACAGACATGCACAAGATTTAGTGGAAAGGATGGTCAAGAGCCAAAGGACTGCTGATTAACTGTTTGGGCCTACTGGCAAAGGGGGGTGTGGCAGTGGGAGTGGCCTGTAATAAAAAAAGGCGCATTACTTCTAAAAGGATTCATGTAACATGGCCAAACTTTGTAGAAACACACACACACACACACACACTCACACACTCAATGACCCAATTGGTCATTGCTTCCCCAAACTCGTCAACCACTTGTAATAAACTGCTGGTCACAATTTTTGCAAATTCACACGAGTACTCACAAACTAACAGTTTCAGTTAATCGACAGACAATTTTAAACTCATTTTTAAATTAAAAAGGTTTCAGTTCAGCTTCTCACAGGAGAATCCAGCAAAACTGATGAAATAAACAGTGTGAGAAAAACAACCAACAACTAAAAAGTTCGATTACTTTTCCCTTTAATGACACCTGAAAATGAAAAAGGCAGGAGGATCAGGGTACAGACCAACGGTTACAGCGAAGAATTAAAAAGAAAAAACATGTCAGATTTTCTTTTCAAACGTCTTTTCGTTTTTCAAAGAAAAACTCCATCTTAGTGTTTTTGCACCAAACTGTGACACAAAGAGATTTTAGCACCTTAAATATTGTTTTTATCTCCTACAAATATAATATTCATGATTCATGTTTGCTTTATTCTGTTTAATACCTTCATATAAAAAACATTTAACTCATGATTGCAAAAATAAAAGAACCTCATTCACAAACAGTTTTCGACCCATATCACTAAACAGGACTGAGATGATCGGTGGGTTTTTAAAAAGATGCGGATTTCACTGAAAATGTGTCGTCACACATCCTGTTACACACAGATCAATGAGTGACAAAACACTCATACACACACACACACACACACACACACACACAACTCAGAGTTTCAATCTGTAGGCTGGGACCCGTAAACGGGTCACAAGATGATTTAAGGAATAAAAGAGAAAATATATTTCATTTCTGCCTTTGAATTACCTTTGAGTCGGTTTGAAATACTAGAAACTTACTTTTTTTTTTTACCCCTTTGAAAACAGGAACAAATTATGAGTAATTTCATTTAATTGCAATTTGAGTCCCAAGTCTGAACAGACTCGTCTGAAGAGGTCACAGTTTGAATGAGAAGAACCTGGACTGGATTTCACATATTTGATGATCTGTGTTATTTTTTAGTTGGGTAATTTATTGGGTTTTTGAAAAAATGTCATTTTGAATCCAAAATGGTTTTGTTTTGATTCCATAGTTTACTACATAATAATGATAATAATGATAATAAATTAGGTGTTAAATGTAAATGTGAGCGTTGGGGGCAGCGTGTGTGTCCCAGCCGGACTGAGGCTGAACCAAGACTCTGACTCCAGGGACTGAGAGGACACGGCAGGCAGGCGGAGGAAGAGGAGCGGGCATCACAGTGGGTTCTTTTGTTTTTTTCAACTTACATCTAACTCAGTGAATAAGTGTTAAATTGGGGGGGGGGGTGATTATTGGAGCAGCTTAAAGACAAACCAAGATGGTTGTGGAGAGTTAAATTTTCTTTTTGCTTCTCTCAAGTTTGACCGATTTAAAGATTTTAAACATTTATTCTGGCCAAATTTCACACATTTCTCCTTAAATGTAACAGTTGAGCTTCATGAAATTTACCCGCCAAACAGGAAATCTCCTCACGTTTGGCATTTTGCAAGTGTGGTTTGAGACCGTGGCGTTGAGGGACATTTTTGAGAGCCAGTTTATTTTGGTTGGTTTAAAGATGAGAGGAATATTTTAGTACAGAACTTTTCCCTGCGGGGTCCGAAATGACCACAAGGCGCCAGATGAGCTCGAGTCCACCTCAGAGGTCAAGATTCATCGAAGGTTCATAAAACAAACTGTTTCAGTGTCAATTACAGATGTGCTGATTCTGTCCTGCTGTCTGTCTGTCAGCCTCAAAGTCTCGCACGCAGGGGCTTCATGGTGCATTCAGGGGCTTCAGTTAATTCTTAGTATTGATGGGTTCACCATTTTCTTTCTTCTCTATCAAAAGAAACCTGCAGCTGTTCAGTCAGGAAGCATCGGAGCCATAAATGATTGAAAAACACAAACGGTCTTTAAGCAGGTTATCAGCTGCCTGCAGGTGAACCAACATGAAATGAGCTTTTCTCTCTGTTTCCTGCGACAGCTTTACTTTCTTCAACTGTAACTGGAATGACTCAGTAATAGAGAATCTAGAGTATTTACACACACATGCACCAATTCAAACAACAATGAACCAAAAAAACAAAAAAAAAACGTGCAGGGCCGAGAGGTCAATGCAAACTGATCTCTCACAACCTGGGTCCTTTTTCAATG
>JAQLOL010000025.1:19665162-19683019 GCA_029783665.1 Naso thynnoides
TCTTGCACAGCCTCTTGTACACAATAAAGGACGTCTGGAGGAAATGACTGACACATTTTTGGCAGCAGGGAAAATTGAAGTCTAGCTGTTCTTCACAGTCAAGGAGAATTCAATCATATGCGTGCGTGCATGTGTGTGTACTTGTGTTTTGAAGTGCACTGATGGTAGAAGTGGCTGTGGCAACTGTCTCTGAGTACTTTTTGAGAATTTGTTTTTATACCAGACTTACAGGGCACAAAACACACACACACACACACACACACACACACACACACACACACACAAGCAAGCTAGAGGGACCCAGATGGGTTTTGTGTGTGTTCAAGTGTTTGACTGTTTGCTTTGGCTTACGTCAGGAGCCCTTCGGACCTGTGCCCATCTTTCTGTTTCCATGCCCGGCTCTTGTCACTGTGACATGTTCCATTAAAGACAATCAGACAATGCAGACAAGGAAGTTTCTGCGCAAATAGTTATTAAAAATAGACAGTACAGAGTTATAGTGCATAACTCTCTATATATAATGCTTTACAAATAAAGATTGATTGATTGATTGATTGATATACACTTATTATTGATTAATTGGCTAAATCATGTATTTATAAAGTGTTAATTACATTTTTTTAAAAACTACGACAAATATTTGGTGACATTTTTTAAACAATGATGACGATAACTAAAATAAAAAAGTAGGTAAGAAAAGGACAACTATGACGAAACTCGTTCAATTCTAAAATTTATAGTTTTTCAAAGAGAAAACTAACTTATTTACACACTAAAATCATCCACAGTACCACTGAAAATTAGAAAAGAATAAAACAGAACAGCTGGAATAAATAAAAAAAAACAAAGGACAACATTCAGCTACGCTAATACAAGCTACAGCTGCAGTATTATTGCAGAATGTGGATGAAACATTAGCATTATTTTTTTTAATGAGCTGTCTTCCATGTTATCACCAAAAGTTAGTGAGAGATCAGCGACGTCTTTATACCGTGGAAATTTTCACCTAAAAGTCTAAATAATTAAAGGTTTTGCACTGATATCTGGCATCACTGCAAAATGTCAGAAACTAACAAGAAAGTTACCTTAAAGAAGGGGACAGCTTATTTTCCATTATCGATTAAAACCAAAAAAACAAAGAGAAAATTATTCTTGAATTAGAAAATGAGCATTATGTTTATGGTGGCTTTATTTTCAGATACGACTCTGCTTATTTGTGTCATTATCAGCCTATCTGTTTCTGCTGTGTTGTAGTAGATTTGTCTGCACATACACATCAAAATATTGCCAGTAGCTACACAATGAGGGATGGTAATCGGGAACCAGTTCCAGTTGAGAACCGATAACAAATTAGAATCAGAATCAGTATCATATGCCTCCAAGCTTATCAATTCCTCTTATCAATGCCCAGGCATGTGATGCTAAAATGAAAAGGGCAGAACTCAACTGCATGGGCAGTACAGCCTGCCGTCAGCCTACAGCAAAGCTAATTGATAAACAGTGGTGACAATAAAACGGTTGTGACGTGGCTACTGAGAACTTGCGTAGCCCTACGTTTTTCCAAACGAATCTTATCAGTTCCCATCCCTATACACAATCAGTGTTAGATTATGCTTCTAATTGCAGGAGCAATTTTCTCAGTAAGAGGAAAGAATAGTTGGACTTGCTAGATGCAATAGAAACCCGCAAACTGTGTGTCTGACTTAGAGCCAGAAGGAGCTTTAATTGGAGATTGTGAACAAATTTTCTCAGATTGTCTTTATTTGTTGCAGAATTTTGACATAATTTTGTCTACAGGAACACATGATGTTTTGATAGACTACATACCCTTGACCCGGCGACTGACATTCGAATTGTACAGACAGTCTCCTTTGTTATTCTTTCCAAATGTTTCACAGCTATGTAAAGCAAACCATATGCCTGGAGATGCTCTTAACTGTAACAAACACAGCTTACAATGTCAAACACTAACTCTTCAGCTGCTCAAGGTTACAGGGAAGAATCTTTCAGCCACTCGCAGCGTTTCATAACTGGGTCTTGTGAGGAATGGGAGTTATGAGGAGCAGGGCTTTTGTCATGCTCTCCCTGGCTAAACTGGAGTTATTTGCTTCTGTGCAGTTTAGAAGTCCACTGCAGGCTTAATAGCAGGATCCTGCCAATCTACACAAGAGGTGTTTTTAGCAGCCGGACAGCCTGAGGTTTATCGGTTAAGGCTTACTGTCTTTACTCAACTTCTGAGTAACAGCAAAAGCCAGATAGATCCCTTCTCCTGCTTGAAGACTGCATGTCCTTCACTTTATAACCTTTTTCAGAAGTTTTTTAACATTAAGTGCAATACTACTCAGGAAAGCCACATTGAAAGACAAATATGGAACTTGCTCCACAATGAACAGTGAAAACTAACAGGACTATGGTAAAAAGGTTTCTAAGAGCAGGTCCCCTCTTTGTTAGCATGACATCCACACACGTGTGCATCTGTGTGCTGATGATATGATGCATTATGGATTCTAGGGGTGTCACGATTCTCCAAATCATCAATGCAATTTGCCTTTCAATTTTACGGTTGAAATATGATTCGAATTTCTTTTACTTTTCTTCAGTCAAAATGGTTATGCCATTGTCAGACTGTAGTAGACTACAGAGTCTTGATTTATACAAATGAAATATCTTGTTTTACGCCTTGATAGCCGTCATTTACATTTTTTTAAATCTCACTTCAAAAGATAAACGTCATGGTATTACGTCCACATTACGACATTTTAGGACATCAAATACAGAGGCTTTTGGAAATGCTTGCAGCACCGTTTTAAAATGAAAACTCATCTTCTTGTTGTGTCATCTGTGTTTCTTTTATTTATTTATTTGTTTGTTTGTTTTTCACTTTGGGCATCTGCCAGATCGCCATTCTCCCTTTGATTTTGATGGTCAAAATCAAAACATCATTTTGATAGATTTTTGATTCAAAATCGAGATCCTAACACTAATCCTAATGGATTCACACTCCTCCACTGATCACCAGTTGGTGGCAGTTACATGCCAAGAAATGCAAAATGTCAATTAATACGAATAAGACGACTCACAACAAACACACATGGATGGACTTACTGCTTATTAAGGCATACAGAACATTCAGTGTTTATAAAAAGCAGTAATAAAATATATTCTGAAAAGTTACAGATCCTGGAACAGGAAACTAGCTAAATTGCAGTTGAGTCCTTGATGATCATCAAAATCAAAATCAAACTCTATCAGGGTTGCAGGGTTCATGTAGTTTCCATATTAAACAGTTGACAAAGTTAATCAATAGTTAATAATCAAAGTTAATAAGATACATGACACATCATCTGCTTAACCTTGAACCTGTTTCTCTTCTCATTGTACTGCTTCTCAGCGCAGCTAATAATTGAACCTCTTAAGGGAATCTGACAGTGTGGTTCATTAGTAAAGTAGCTCACAAAATCCCTCACAGCCACCACGTTTCTGCCATCATGTCCTTTTCCACCATAAAGCATCAGAGTCATTGCTTCTGCACATACATCACTCGTTTAGCTGATACTTGCTGGTTCACAACGATAGTTTGTTGGGAGAACAGTGTTCAACTTTTGATTTGCATTGTCACCTGCTGATGACTTTGTACTAGGGCTTTTTTTCTAAGACAGTGCTGCAATATTTACACTGAACATGGCTTCTTTTACATTGTGATGTTACTATGCTGAACTACGCTTTTGCCCACTTCATCTTACCTCATCATCTCTCACTGACCACTCCCTTCTTTTCTGTTTCAGTAGTTTTTGTTAAGTGTGAGGGAAATCACGCCCTCTTGTGGTATGAAAGCAAAGGTATGTGAGCACCAGAGAAATGACACACAAGATATATATTGATGGTTAGCACATCTTCAATTGCTAAATTGCTAATGGTAATTAATGATTAACTCTAAATTCGTAACATCTCCAAACCCTATCTCATAGACTTGTTATTTCGCATTGTGGCTGTAAAACTTTCAGAATACAAACTGATAAGGACTAATGGTTTGGAGCGACATTTCCAATTGTCAGTTTTTATTGTTCTGCACAAAACTAAGCCTTGTTTCTGATACTTTCACCCCAAAGTGTTTCATAGTCCTGCTGGCTCACAGCCCCTCTGCTCTGTCTACATCAGACTGGTAGCCCCGCTGTGGACATCCAGACAAAACATTCCTTCTATTTGAGGTCACCCAGCCTCTCAAATCTCCAGCCCAATGTACCGGCTTAGGGCCCACGGCAGCAGTCAGCAGGAGAGCAGCCCAGCCACCGAGAGAGACAGCCTCTGTGTTCGCCTGTGATAAAATACAAAGCCAAAGGACTGAATACCACACATCAAAGTCTGTCAATCAGGGGTGTGGTGTAGTGTAAAGAGAAAGACTGTAGACAGAAAAGTCATATCACTGTGATTTTGGAAGGTTTCCACCAAAGTCAGTAAATCTACAGCTTGAGCAACATGTAATTATTTTGTTAGATATGGCAAGTTTGCAATTTAGTTTACATAAAAGGATCTCATAGTTGAATTGGCTGATTTTTTGCCACACTGATGTACGCAAGGCTGGTGAGGAATTCTCAGTACTGAGGCAGTTGGGAAACAAGGCATTGAGCAAATGACCTCTCCAAGTTTCCTCCCATGCTCCACCCTAAGACCAGGTCCCATGGGGCCTTCAAGTTGTGTGAGGTCACTGGCAATAAAGAGCGTCCTGTTTTGAGAGTCGGATAAATTACGACAGAGAGGCAGACACTGGAAGGTTCTGCTCCAAGTCACATCCTATTTGCAGAAGGGAGAAGAAGAGCCCCCGAGGTCCCCCACCCACGCTGTGACTCATCAGCTTTGACTCAGAATCAGTTGTAGAATGACCATCACTGGGGAGAAGCTGTCATTTCGGCTTTATTTAGATTCAACCATCAGCTACTGGATGAGAGGAAGAGAGGGCTCATCTACATTTTGATAATCTTAAAATCCCCAAAATTCAGTGAAACACACCTCAATGGTACCTGCTAGGACATGGAATAAGAGTGATTGATTATAACCACCACTTTTAATATCCTCAAAGTCAGTTCAAAGCTTTAAATCCCCTGGATGTTTCCTTTTAAGTCCCTTCCTCTGCTTTTTTGAATGCCAGGTCGGTTGTCATGAAGACATTGATCCACTAGGGGCTGTGCTAACCCTGTAATGCTTCAATCAGCACAAAGACATGTAAGAAGAGTTGACAGTAAACTATTATGACCCTTTCTGTACTGCCACATACAGTGAAAAAAGATCATGAACAATACATGAAAACTAAATACACAAATTCTTTTTCAATTCACTGCAGTAATAAATGTTGGAGTAGTAGAACACTGACACAGGGAAATTCATCAATTATGGATAAAAGACACTTAGTAAAATGAATACTTAATAAATGGAACACACTTCCTTTCATACTCACTAAGCCTGCAAGGCTTTCAACAGGGAGAGACAGAAACCTCCAGGGTCCTTTAGACTGGATGCTCACACAAGGTTGGAAACACTGTCTTTGCCAAGCGATGCCTCCCATGGGCCTTAAGGGAAAGTACATGAGGCTGGCAGTGTGTGTGTGTGTGTGTGTGTGTGTGTGTGTGTGTGTGTGTGTGTGTGTGAGTGTGTGTTGAACAGAAAAGGAAGCCACTGCTTTGGGCTCTCATTCAGCTTTACTGGTGGAGCACACTGCTGTAGGCGCAACAGGGAAGATGTCACAATTATCTCCAAATACGGTGAAATTGGTCTTAATAGTTCCATAAAGAGAACCAATGCAGATGCACCTCATATTTTGCATCTAAATGAAACTTTTAAATAAAGTGAAAGTGTGCCAAATGACAGATAAAGTGAGCTTTTAGTCAAGTTAACCTTTTCACATATTCTTACATCACTGTAATTAAAGATAAAAATATCAAATGTTAAGTTGTTTATATCATTCAGATTTTTAAAATGTGATATTATCAGATACATTGGAAAAGTAATTTATCAAAGCTACAGCTATTGATCTTTTTTCTGTCAGTTTTGTCAGTTATCTTTCCCATTGTTATCTTGATTAATTGGTTTACAGAAATGGTCTTTCAAATGTCCTTATTTGTTTGATCAATACTTTAAACTCAAAGAATTTGAGGTTTTTCACTGCAAAAGTTTAACATTTTTTTCCAAATTATTTTAACAACCAATTTATTCCTTTGGTTATTTCTTAAAGTCTCAGCATCTTAAATCTCAAGATTTGTAGCTCTTCTTTGACGCAATTAACAGTTAATGAAATATATTTGGGTTTTAGATTCTTGGTGACACAGCAAGCAATTTTATGGTCCCACTTTGGTCCCTGGGAGATGACGGTATCTTTTAATGTTATTTGGCATTTTATTACCTGAACAATTAATCTGCATAATAGACAATGGCAAATAATGCAGACATTTGTTATTAACCAGAAAAAAAAAAAAAGTAATTTTTTTTTTCATGATTTTTTTTCTTAAAGGTTCACTCTGTAGAGTAGTTGTTTTCTGGTTCTCATTCTAAACTCATCAGTATTTGACGAGCTTCAGGCCAAAGCACTCAGCACGTATTTGACGAGTTGCGAATCTTACGAATAGGACCTTTATAGAAAGCTTAAATTATTAATTGATGATTAAAATAGTTGGGGATTAATTTGACTAATAAGAGTGACTGTTTCAGCTCTAATATAAACAATAAATATTTTATGTTCTTTAGAGGTATGAGTGTACTCTATACTGTGCTGTGTCCTTTCAGTATGGTGTCATTAAATCAGCAGAGAATTTTTTTGAAGCCAGACATAAATGTCCTGAGGCCCACTGTGACAGAAGGACCCCATCTCACCTTACACATGTCCCTTTATCTAAACAAACTGCTGCAGAGTTGAAATCAACGACATACTCGACTAATGCTAAGTGAGAAAAGCACTGTACCCCCCTTCTCCTTCAGGCTCAGCTTTTTCTTCCTCTTAAAATCTGCTTGTTATCTCTTGTTTGTTCAAGTTTAATTTCAGCACTCTCTCTCTCTACTTCCTGTCTTCCTGCTCTCCCTCACTCTCTGAGTGCCTCATCATCTTTTTCTGTCTCTGCTATGCATGACAGGGAGTTTCTGCAAGAGGCGCCACCTTGGCTACTGGCTGCTGTGTCTGCTCCAAGGAAGGGTGCTGGAACTTGTCCTACATATCAGACAGATTTACCTCAATCGATTCAGCTTCCCAAAATTGACACCAATGTGTCTGCCTCAATTCTAACACTGAGACTTGCAGTCTACTCCCTTTGACTGTAATCACAGAAAACAGATAGGCTGAACCTTATAGTACAATACAGCAGACTTTTCTCTGTTTCCTTGTCTAGACCCGTGATAACTTGAACAAAATGATGGCACTGTACACTGTCCCTTGTATTTAACCCATCCCCTGAGGAGCAGTGGGCAGCTACAGTGAAACGCCTGCAGAACAACTTCAGATACTGAGCCAGTACCTTTGTCGGGGGCACTGACTGGAGATAGACCTAACTTAGATGTTTTAGATGATCAAGGAAACCCACGAGAACACAGGGAGAACATGCAAACTCCGCATAGAAAGGCCCTGCCATAGGCCAGAATCGAACCCAAACCTTCTTGCTATGAGGCAACAGTGCTAACGACCGACAACTGTGTCATTCAGATACGATACAGCCTATTGTACTGTAATAGCACCAGTTCAGCAGTGCAACATTGGTTTTGGCACAACTTTAAGCACATTGAACACCTCAACTGACAGAGTACTGTAAACGTACTGACGTGTATATTCATGACCATCGCTCCTGGCCTTCAACTGTGCATTCATGGTATGAATGCAAAGGGCAAAGATGAAAGATGTATATCAAAGGTTATGGCATTCCAACCCCTCATACATACCTCCACAGTTCTGCTACACGTCATGTGTGTGTGTCCTGCCTTAACTTTGATAACAGCTGTGACAACTCGGTGACAAAAGGTAAAGTAGCGCCCACTGGTTTCATTCCACAGATGTACTTGTCAAACATTTCAAACACAACCTTGACCAGATGAAAAGTTGCTATTGAGCACCTGGAGTTCGGCCATGCTTATGCATTTCCTGACACGAGTGAGTTCATCTGTGTCAAAGTGCAGCTACAGTAGCACAGGAAGGCCAGAATTAGCACTGATTCGAACTTTGAGATAAGAAAACAAACAGTCACCAGTTTTTCAGGCTTGAACTGTGGTTACAGAAAATGGGAACACCCCTCTGAGACCCAGAGGTCAATGGGCAAGCGAACGCACAGGAGTCCCTGTTTAGTTTTACAGCAGCCTATCATCTCTGAAGCTGCTTTATCTATCTACCAATCTTTCCTTTTATGTAATGCCAGCTCATGTAGGCCTTTTTTGGTGAAACTATGAAACCAGCCACACCTTTTAGGGTAGTTTTTAACTAACTGCATCTCTCATCAGTGCCGAGGAGAATACAGCCTGTGGAAGGTATTTGGAGAGGCTAACAAGGTTTATTCCTCCATCTTTGGTGCCTCAGACCAAGAGAGATTAAGTGATCTGCTAACAGAGTAGAATGTAACAAGTTATTCCTTGTGGCATGTTTGTAGACCCTGATGGCGTGTGTGTTTGTGTGTTCATGTGGAAAGTGTAGTGTAAAACCTAATGTAGAATGTGTGTGTGTGTGTGTGTGTGTGTGTGTGTGAGTGCACGTGGGGCACATTCCCCCAGTTGTCAGCTGTGCAGGGTGACCTGCTGTGACATTCCTGGCCCATGTGGTGACTGTCACACCGGCCGGCACCAGTTGCCCTGAATACCACCAACCAGCAATAAACTTATTGCCTTTCAGTGTCAGGAAATGACGGGGCTGAAGAAGAAATGCACACACGCTCGCACGCATCGTTACCTGGTAATACACATTACCAAACATCAGATCATGTGCAAAGGGGTATTTCCATTATTACTCACTGTGAAAGTAATAACCCTCAAGTCTATTTAAGTCCTGCTGGCAGTGACGTGGAAATGTTTCCACTTGCTTTGGCTTTCAAGAATCTGGACAGTATTCAAAGTGAATAAAATTGCTCCCACTATCAAAAAGTTTTTGTCCTCCCTCAACAGACTGTTCCTTCACAGTGGACACAGAGGTTTCCTTTAATTCAAGCCACAATGGACCAGATGGCAAATCGGTTACTGTAAAAGTATGTCAAACAGCTTGTTAGCTCTTATAAAAATTTGTACTTACTTGTCTCATTTCTTTTTAAGTGTCTTTGAAAACGTGTTGGTGTTCACAGCAGCAAGGTGGATTTAGGGTCTCAAATAGGGTCTGTCTTACACTCCAAAACTCGACAGGGACAGTTTCAGGAGGAGGCCAAACACCTGTCAATGTGCGTTAAAAAGAAGACTCCCAGTGCTTTGATTTAGAAATAATACTCTTTTTAAACTTGGAATCTAAATATTAGCTGAATATAAAGTATGTAACAATAAACTCTTTGTGTGTGCATCTTGTCGAGGAGTTTATGAAGTTGTAAACTGTATGTTTGGACTAAATCCTAAAGGAAAAGTTCCAAATTTGGGGAAAAACATATCAAGTTCATCCATTGTTTGATTGACATATAAAAGAGCTCACCTCATCCCCTTATAACACTGAACAAAATATAGTGAACAGGTTGCTTCCAATTAAACCATCCCTGAGTAAACAGTGGGCAGCCACCATACAGCGCCCAGGGACTCCAGCTCTAACTAACCTAACTTATCCATCCCTATCTCTCTCACTTACATGAACTGTTCATGTACACACATTCAGGTACTTCAGTCCAGTTTTAAAGATTATTTGAGAAGGGAGGGTTGGGAAATGAGGGGGAGGGAATGTGCTCAGGAGGTGGTGACTCCTCTGCTTTTTAGACCTTTCCATCTACAGTAGTGTGCAAGCAATGGTATGCATTTTGATGTGTCTGTGTGTGCATGTGTTAGAGAGATTCTCTGTGGGTGTTATTATTTTCATCATTAGATTTTATTGCCATTCGGAGCCTTGAAGCTACAATCCCGGGCTAATATTCGACTTCGTAAAGCGTCAAAGCCCTGCCCTGCAGCACAAAGTAGCCGAGACACAAAGTCTTTGTTTTAGACATAACCCAGGTGTTAAAACCTCAGTATTTTCCACACAAATGTGTTTCCACACTCTTTTTTCCTCTCAAGCCACAAAGCCATATGTTACAGGCCTTGTTAAAATTCAGGGAGAAACTCTAAATGCTTAAATACCACAGGGCTCCTGGTTTGTGTGGAAAAAAGCAGCAGTGAAGCTAAGGGCACGAGTCCAATCCTGGTAAACCACAAACTGAAAGGTCTGGTGCATGAAGGTATAACAAACCGACAGCTGCCAGTCAGTGTGCTAGCCTAGCAATCCTTCTACGGTTCAAAAGCAAACAAGATGTCAGATTAAATAGGGTCATCAGTAGAGCTGGTAGCAGTGATCTACAGGACTGCTGTACAGCATTACACAGTGAGACAGCAGAAACACATCCATCTGACTCAGCAGTGTCATACTTCCAGGCGGCAGCATGACTGTGACAGGTGGATTCTAGTTTAAATGTACCGTGTGTGTGATGTCTATAAACTGAAGCATTTTCTTAGCATGTCAGGGTTAAAGGTATATCTGAGTTAGTGGGTTAGAACCTTAGTGTGTACCTTTTATCTTTATATTGTTGCACATCTTTGAGGCTGTGTACTGTAGGTACATCATAGTTTTAAATTATAAGTGAAAGATGGCATCTGAAATGACTTTCAGGACAAAAATTCAAAAACAAAACCTGTTGGGCCATTATTTTCCATTGTAATAAAAAAAAAAACTTGTATGAAGCAGGAAACAGAAGGAAGGATGGGGGATAGTTTGCGCATTTAACCCCAGTTGGATACAGGTGCAGGACAAAAACAGCACACAGAAAAGACAAAAGGGACTGTCAGCACACTGAAGTACGTGATAAATGAAATGTTTTGAACTACAAGTCATTTGTCAAGCTTTTCATCTTATCTTCCTTTTTCTGTTTTAAGGAAATTTATCAGATTTTCTGGCATGTTGAGAGCAAGTCAAGAGTTATCAACTAAATTATCTGAGCTATTCTATTTGGAGGCACAATACAAAAATGATCAGACTACACAGAAAAATCCTGCAGCCCAACTACAAAGAGTGCATAGGTCAAATTTGGCCGCACATACAGGTATGTCAGCTGTTTACAAATTAAAGATTTAGTGATTGAGGGCCAAGCAGCCAAGCTGTGCAGGCCACCATTGCATTTATATATTTTGTTATTATTCCATTGCCATTGGTTTCTATGGCAGCAGCTAGAACCATATGGCAAAGAGTTGTGAAATTTAGCACGCTGATCAGGGACAGTGTCTTGATTCTTGTCACCAAGTTTCATGTCACCACCTAAAACATTCTAGTGCCACCAATGTGTGACAGTTGATGGAAAATTTCATGATTTTTTTTTGTTTTTTAAGTTTCACGGTTGACACATTTTTTTACCAATTTTTAATCAACATCAGCACAGATGATCTTCAGACCAAGCCTCACAGAAGTACCAGATGGATTTTTGATTTTCAAAAGTGTTCTTATCACTTACATTACACCTTAGCATCCAACTTTACTCAGTTTCTCAAAAATATTTTCTCCTATTTACCTCCCTTCCCCTCTCTCTCTCTATCTCACACACACACAAACAAAAGCACACACATGCCGTCACTCACACATGAACATTCATAAAACATCAGAGATTCAGACATGAAAGGACCAAAAGCTTTTCTTCTGTGAAACTGTGTTGCATTCAGTGTTTGACAGGAAGGCCGACAGATTAAGGGAGCATCCCTACAGAGTTTCTCTTTCTCCCATATAAGGCTCAGAAGGAATCCCAGCATAGTTGCGCTTATCAAGTCCTGCCCCAAAGTAACCTTTAACTTGAGCTCTGTGTCACTGCTGATCTATCCCAGGCAGCAGGATGCTGACACACGTGAAAAAATAAATAAATGACAAAAGAGAAGAGGAAAAAGCGGAACCAGCTGTCTTTTTGGCTGCAAAATCTGAAATCTCTCACAGCAGAGCAGCATGGCGAAACTGACCAAGATTAGCACTTTCTGACCCACACACACACGTGCTGCACAGAGACACACCCTGGTTGAGTTTATTGTGGGGCTTATTTTCAGTTGGTGTATTTAACAGAAGTATAGTAAGAAAAAAGTCCCATTACAAAGATTTTCCTGTTTGGTTTGCATGGCGGGTAACTGGCAGCTTTGGCTTTAAAAATTGCCCCATTTGGCTGCACTGCAGTGAGGGGAAAATGTCTTAAAATGTCACATGTATACAGACAGATCCACAGATTTTCTACCAACGGCCTACTTTCCATGAGCGTCTCACCTGGCAAAGACTGTGTATAACAACCTCAATATGAATTTAGCACTGTGTGTTTGGAGTAGTTGTGACCATATTGGTTTCCAGCAAAGGAGAAGCTTACTGGAGTGGGAGAAGGAAAATTACTGGCACATCAGGGCATGTCTAAACGTCATAAGTTGTGTCATGTGTATTAGACAATGCCTACTGTTTTAAGGCTGTATCTTTGGCTAGCAGCAAGGAGCAGGGCTGTCAGCAGCAATGTTGAGCCATATTAAAATATTTTGAATTGTAGAGATGGATTGCAACAAGCTTTGATAACCTCTAAATTTTCACTTACCACAATCACAAGTCATCAGGTTAAAAACTTTAATTTTTCAAATAAAATAGCCTACTTTTTGATCAAATACAGCTAATTTCATTTGTATTGTATTAAGATGCACTTGTGATTAGCACTAAACATAAAATGTTAAGATGCTATCACCCTAAACTAGGGTTAGGGTTAGGGTTAAGTAATGAATATTTTACCTGATGAAATCCAACATATTAGTATCGCTGTAGTTAGTTAGTAGGCATGCTAAAGTTAATGCAAAGCACCACATTGTTATAATGCAGCCTCACCGAGCTGCAAGCATAGCTGTAGACTCAGTCTTGTTTAGCATGGTCATTTCCTGACCGTTGGTGGAGATGCAAATCCACCATAAAAGAGAAAGAGATAACTCTCACTTCATGCAGAGGCTATAGACCCAAGTGCAGCCACAAGACAGGTTGAATGTAAGTGAGGACTCTGGTCATAACTTTGGTTATCATCATTATAACATGGTAAAGCTTTATAATTACATAATGTGTAAACCTGTTTCTACTCATGCACGAGTCTTAAGCGTGACATTTATTTAGAAAGAAAGGTCAGGCACCGAGTGTTTGATATCACGACGAAACAAAATAAATAAGATAATTACTAAATCAACACATTATCTCAGAAACAAATAACATTTCTTGTAGAGATGTTCCTATACCATTTTTTCCTTCCTGATTCTGAGACCCAAACTTGTGTGGCGGCTGATACCATGTACTGATCCGATACCAGTGAAAGAAAAAAAAAAAACAATTCCTTTAAAATGTAAGGTGTAACCATAATTTAGTTAAATAAAAAGGTTTTAATAGAACACAATAAAACAGTAGTGCAACAGCAACATAAAAACTAAAATCTAAGTCCTTACTGGTGGGTGGATTTTCCAGTGTAAAATGCAGACATTTAGCTATCTCCGTCAAATTTCTCTGTTCTTCTTCACCACTCTAAAAAATAGTAGGCCTAGCTGACAGTGGCAGCACAGTGCAACTTCCTGTGTACTGTTTTAAAGTGACAAAAAAGAATTGGTTTTAGGTACGTAACGTCAGTCAGAGCTAACTGAGCTACTGAATACTACTGAGTACTGAGTACTGAATACTGGCATCAGTATCATAACAACTCTAATTTCTTGGACTCACTTAACAAGCATAGCATGAGTACAGCAACTTGTACTTATTGCAGATCAAGTGCTTTTCTTACAGGCCCTTATCAGAATTCATTCTTACCTCTATTAACAATTTTCAACCTGTGGAAGGCAGCCAACATAAGACTCTGAATTTTTATAGGAAAGATGGCAAAAGAAAATACGTCTTCCATAATTCTTGGATATCTGTCACTATTAACATAACATTTTCTAATTGGTACCATTTTTCACAGCAGCAGGATGGAAATGAAAAGACTTCACTGGCATCGGTAAGTTCTGACAGACTCACAAGCGGCTTATGGGAAAACACAACCTGCACTCAGCAGCTTTGAATAGACACACACCCAACAGTAGATTTTAAAATATACATTAGTCAAGCATGCAAACACACACACACACACACACACACACACACACACACACACACACACACGCACACACAGTTGCCTCTAATTCATTCACAAATCTGTGTGACAAACCACTTCCCACACAGCTTCCTACTTCACACAGTGACACTCACTACAGTCCACTGCAGTCATTCATGAAAATAGCAACACTGCATGTCTATATTTGGCTTCGAGTAAGGGTTATGATAGACACCTTCTTAATCATTAATATGGTTGTCACTCTATAGTAAAAATAAAGTTTAATCATAGTTTTATTCTTTGATATTCTCTTCTATTCTCTTTTCTGTGTCTTTAATGCACATCAAAGCTAGACTGGTTTAATAATTTACAAATGTTCAATTTTTCTTTCCAGCCAAGATGAAACTGGAATTTCAATTACCCTAAGCAGACAATCAAGCAAGCCAAAAATAACTGTTTAATTGGCCAGCTGAACATGGCCACTGCTATATTTAGGGGTTATTCAAGCCCTGTGGGGCATAGGACAGGTCCTTGTAGGACACACACTGGGGCAAAATATGGATTCCAGCCATGTTTGTGCACCCTCAGCAGTCCATCCAACATGAACAGGGCAATCCCCCCCTGTTCATGTTGCTGCTCAGGCCGCCCAGCAACATCGGCATCAGCTGCTCATGTAAATCGCATTAAAAGACAGTGGTAAGGCAGCCAGGCCTTTACAGTCCAGCCGGTTACAATTTAGAAAAGGTGATGAGACAGAAGTGGGTTACATTAGACAGAGCAGACTGATTGGTTTTAATTGCATTTCATCCAATCAACAAAAACAAACAAACAAACAAAAAAGATATTTATTATTTATTTTTTCTCAAAGTTGTTGTATTAAATATTCTACCATTAGGGAATTATTACTACTTCAATATAGTGACAACAGTAAATGTATATTCAACAAATGTGGTAATGGTGGCAATCTTTAGTAAGGTAAGCCAGCTAAGCTAGGCTAGCAGGCTAAAGCTAGTCAACGTCTGGAAATCAAGCTAGCTGTAGTATGAGACTCCGAAAGAAGCGACTCTGCTGCACCCTCCCCTCCCTGTTTTTGTTCTGTTTCACTTTGTTGCTGCTGCTGCTCTCAATTTTAAAGCCAGTTTATACCAAAGATTTACAAATTCACGATGAGACAAACAATTGCGGGGAAAGTTGCAGCCGTGTAAACTTGTCCATCTCAGCTCTACTCAATTTTGCTGACCGTGTCGCTTTCAACTCAGCTTGTCAAGTTGCCAAAAGCCAGTTTTAGAACATAAGGCACATTACTTGGTTCAAAAAGTGCTTGTCATGGTCTTCAGCCAGTCTGAATACAGAGCCAAGGAGAGGTGCAGAAGCGTACTGCTCCTTCAGACCACGTGAATTACAATACACTAACATGTTATTAGGGATTTTTTGTCTAATGACACCAAAATAAACTGCCTACCTTAGCTATGAGTGAGCATATACTTAGGCATGCACTTTAACCTAAATGCTAATGTTAGCATGCTAAATGCTCACAATGGCAACGGCCTCATAAACCCGACGTTTGAATTTGAGGTCACAGTCTTTAAATCTAATTGGAATTTAGAAAAAAAAAACCACCATGTTGAGCGCATTAATGCAGGCAAGCCACGCGCACTCGAGCAGGTCTAGACATGATGTGGAGCAGAGTTGAGCGGTGCCGCTCCAATTCCACTCAAAACTGTTTAAAAATCCGCTCACAGCTCCACCAAAAATGTTTCTCTCCCGCTCACCACTCGGTCCTGCTCCGCTCTGCTCACATGCTCCGATGTTGACCATGTTCACCATCTTCGCCTAGTGCGCTAACATGCTAAAATTTGATTAATGGCACAAATCGCATACAGTTGAGGCTGGAGGGGATCATTAGTTTGCATATTTTTGGATGGCATTGGACAAATTACATTTTGACCTTTCAATGGCTTTAGATAAGGAGAAAAAAATAAGCTGGGGAACATCAATATTATTACATTTCATCCTGAAGGAAAATGTGTACCAAATCATAGCAATCTTCTTGATAATTTCAGACATATTCCATTCTAGACTGAATTTACCATCTGGGATTCAATTAAAGAAATATGTTAAAGTGCTGATTGTTTTAGCACAAATAAAGGGGTTGGCACACACACACACACACACACAGTGACACCACAGAGAGGAGTGGCATTTAAAAGAAGTATAGAAACACAAATTATGCTCATCACGAGACAGTTACTTTCCCCTGCAAGTTGGAATAGCCTAACAGCTCCATGATAGGCAAATGTCCACACCAGGAAGTTGTGTGCTGTATCTAGAAGGCACCAGTAATATCATAGGTAAATGATTTCTTTGCATGGTAGCATGTTAAAGATAGCTTTCTAACGTCCAGTAAAGATTTTACATAATATCAATTTGTGGTTGTAGCCTGTCTAGAGCCCTCTAAATGTTTCACCACTGGCTAATAGGACAATATTTTTAAATATGGTTCAGTTCAGCCCTTTCACTTTAGGAAATGATCCATCCTAACATGTTTAGATTTACTATGTAGGTCTTAAATGAAATATAGTGCAGTGACTGGCCTGGGTCTATCTTTGTTTCAAGACACAACTAGGTTAGTATATGGAGGAAACGGACAAGGTCAGGCATTTAGGACAGTGAGTTTACGCATTGCAAGGCTACTGCTGGTTATCTTAAGAATGTTTACAAACTGAACACCTTCCTTCAACAAGCTTTAGTAAGTACATCTGTACAACCACACTGCATGAAACCTGTTCAAATAAAAATAAAATCCTTTCGAATACCAGAGGTCTGAACCAAGTTCACAAGTTTTTTTAAGATTTTAAGGTTTCCTGCAGTGTCCCATGTTCTGCAGAAATGTAGCAGAGGTTACCATATTAGAGGGTTCTGCAGTATGTTAGCAAAAACTACTGTATGAGAAATATGTTTTTGAAGAAGAGAGAGCAAATATAACAAACCCTCTCATTGGCTGTGTCATCAGTGTGCCTTAATAAGGAGAGCAGGACCTCAGCGGAGCACAGACACTGTCGAGGACGTAACACAGAGGAACGTCTGGAACATAAACACCTGCCACAGAGCTCCTGCTTCCCATTATCTCCTGGTACAGAAACAGCACTGCAAACAAATAGAGCTGACACGTACACACAATGCATATTTCTTAAAGATGTTATCAAAATAAATGTGATATCATTGTTTAGTAAGACCCCTTTCTAACATTCCTTGCACTTTCCCTCTACTTTTAAATACTTGTTGGAAATGACTTACTTATCAGTCTCCCCCCTTTCCACAAAGCCATTGTCAATAAGCCCACAAATTCTATTTTTTTTAAGCTTGATAACAGCGCCTTTGCTCTTGCGTCACAAAGTGTTCTACCTTTGCCCTGTGAACTTGCTACCAAATATGACCAATAACACACAATGTAGAGGCTAGAGGAGGCCACTTATTAGGTAATGCTGGTGTTTGTTTACAGTAATTAAATAGACATCTTTTTCAATTCAATTTAATGCCGAGCAGCATTTAAAAAAAAAAAAAAAAAAGATATGAGATGTCCACACAAATAGACCCACAGACAGAGAAAAAAGATC
>JAQLOL010000025.1:19683052-19698134 GCA_029783665.1 Naso thynnoides
AGAAAAATGCGACAGTGATTCAGCACAAACCCAGCTTCCAGATTCTCACAGAGAAAATTTTAGAAAAATAAAACTGGGGCAATATTTATAGAGGAGCTCTCCCTCTTATAGATCATCGGCTGGAACGAAACAGATTTTTAAAAAATGCAAGAGGATAAAACATCTAGTTCAAGGTAAAGTGAAAGAGTATTAACACATGAGACATGGGCAGGAAGGCAACTTCAACAACACTCTAAAATGAAAGCAGCTGAAGGATGCTGCTGACATCCTTTGACAAGAAGAAAGTGAAAAGCAAAAGCAGGCACACAGACGTGTCTGGATCGATTGGTTCTGCTATGGATGTGGTTTTGCTTTCACCTGTCGGAACTCAACAACATCCTTCACATCGCCGTCCCTCTCTGATTCATTCCTGCACTGCATGAGGATTTCCAAAAAAAGTAAACTATGTAGGATAATCCAGCGAAGGCGTGCTGGGCTGCGCACTTCAGGAGATAAAAGGATAAAATGAGATGAAGATTTGAGAAGAAAAGCATGAGCTCCCTGCCGTGTGTTAATGAACTTCACTGTCGGCTCAGCGGCACCTGTTAATGTCGTCTGTTGTGATTGGATACAGGGTAACAATCAGCTGAGCGCTCGCATGTTAATGAAACCTTGTCGAGGTCAGAGGTCAGCAGAGTCGGTTTGTTGCTACGGTCGGATATCAAAGTGAGGCACTGCTGTAAATCCTGCGGACTCTCGCAGCACACACAGCATAAAGGGATGACAGTGAACATGTGCGCCAATCAATAAAACACTCAGCAGTCAAGAGATGCAGAATGCATCGGCTGCCTCTCTGTGCCACAGACACACACACAGACGCAGCTGCTGGTGTGATCACAAGCACGGCAAGGTGTGTATGCAAAAAGTGTTTGCACCTGTGTGGAGCCTGTAAGACCAGCAATAGACAAACAAATAGGTCCCTCCCCTCTACAAACACACATGCTGAGACACCTCTTCCCTCATCGTGTAATCATGCGCTAGCTGTCATCACTGTCATGTGAGTTCAGGCTCCCACCTTTATACTTCTCTCTGACGTTTTCATAAGCCTGGATGAAGTCCTGCTCCTCGGCGTTCGGAGGCAGGTAGGCAGGTTCGTACATGGCCATGCCGGCGCTCTCAGCCTCTTCTTCTCCTCCTCCTCTTCACTGCTTCCTCTCCTTCCCCCTTTTAGGTCAGCTTCTCCCTCTCTGTCTCTGAGCGTTTTTGGATGTGTGTGAGGCAGCCCGTGCTGTCCTCTGTCTGCTCTCTCAGCTGTGTGTGAACCCTCCACAGCTCCCAACTTCATTCCACAGCCAAACACACACCCCCCTCTCCTCGTCTCTTCCATGCCCTCCCATAGCCTGGCTCAGAAGCACTAATATAAATGTCAGGCCCCTCCTCTTAAAGACACACTGACTGGACCAGCAGCCGCACACACGCATAGTCTGCTGCTTGCCAAGCACAAGCACAGCAGCAGAAAGAGCAGCAGCACAAGGCTCTTTGGTAGCACTTCAACTGAATTACACAATGATGGATGACAAGATTGCAGAAGACATCCGAAGCACAAATACACTCAAAGGAACAGTACAAATTCAGTTGTCTTGAGTAGACTAAAATGTGTAGCTCACTGTGTTTGTTGTATCAACCTCTGATTATAGTTTGATATAAAAACATGCAAGTCAGGCACAAAGACAGCAGCTTAGTCACCACACATGCTTAATCTTCAATTATGCTAAAAATGTATTGTAGTTGATGATGTTATTGTAATACATATTTGCACAGAAACACATGAGAATGAACTGCATGTCTTAAGAAAAGAGAGCCTAGACTGTTTCCACAGACTTGCGTATGGCTCTTTAATCGATACTGCCAGCATCAATCAGGCTCTAATAGTTAATGCTCTGCTGACTACTCGTGCGCAGAGTCTCTCTTGTGATCCTGTGTGTTTTAGAAATAATACTTTTTCAGTCGCATATCGTTGCAATTGACAAAGTATAAAGTTTTTAGTGGGACTACATTTATCTAATTTTGGATTTTGCCCTATAATCAGGTAAATGTCTCCAGTGTCAATTAATTTCATGTATGTTAAAGTTACTAATATTCTAAATGAGGTGGCTATTGATTTTTTTTAAAACAGCAGTTATTTCATATATCCTAACATTACTTTTCTTTCCTGCTACTTGTTTTGAGGACTTACAGGTTTGAGACACAGACAGTTCATTTCTCACTTTCACACCTTGTGCAGTCTGGGTTATCTTTAACACTGCTAATAGCTGCCATTTCGCTTCATGTGTCATGTTGTCTGGCTGTAGCAGACAGGCATCTACCAAAAAGTGGCATATGGCAAAAAGAGCAAAGAGTCACACGCAATTTACCTCTGAATTGGTTATTTTTACAAGAATAGATGCAGCAGAAGTGGACTGGGGAGAACACTCAGACAGTCCTTACTTGGACTTGGTAAGTTGTTGTTCTTTAATGCCTTAATTTAATCGCATCTGAAAAGTATGCAGCCAGTCGCTAAAGGACATAATCTCATAAGAAAGTAGATGCCCACTCTGTTTATGCCGCAGTAACTCACTCCAGATGGTAGCTGTTGTGTTCAGATATGTTGATGCCTGCAGGTCGATGAATACATTCAAAGGCAGTTGCACAGCACATATGACCTTGATATCGACCAGGAATATCAACTGTATGACAGGTACTGAATATTCAACAGATGACTGTACCAGCCAAGGTGATGACAGCCCAGACCAAAATACAACAGTCAGCTAAACATGTCAGGACTTCACTGGTCATTTTCATTCAATTAAGCTGCTTGATTATTGTGCCATGCATGATAAATTCACAGGGTGCTTTGATTATTATCACTGCAAGTTGTAAAACTGATTTTTTTTAAAAAAATGGGTAACAACTGCAATGATACAAACAGGACTATGATGCCGTCAACTAACAGAGACACTGTATATCATGCATAGGTAATAGATGAAGCCAGCTACACTGTGTCTGATAACTTTGTCTTATTGAGGAGTTTTATGATGGCACGCCTCATAAAAATGATGATGAAAGTAAAGACGGTATCCTCCTGCACTGTTTCCATGCTGGCTTGCAGAGGAGTCTGTTGTAGCACAACAGCAGAGATCAGATGTAGGAAAAGGAAAATCCCTGCAGCTCAGCCTGACTATCAGCCAGTTCTTTGGCCAAGGCTGAACTGACATCAGCCAGGACACTTTCCGGAGAGGAAACACGATAAGTCCACTCCAAACTCCCTGTTGCTGCTGCAGTGTGTGTATGTGTGTGTGTGTGTGTGTGTGGGTGTGTGTGCGGTTGGGTGTCTTTACACTCACTTCAACGGGAAGTTTTACCAGCAGATACAGAGATCCACACACAATCAGCATGTTTTTTTGTTAGTTTTTTGTTCTAAATATTTTTTAGACCTTACTAAATAGATTTGAATACAATTATATGACAATTATTTAAATAGTTACATCTATGTTGGGGGGGTTATATAGAATCTTATACCAGTAGTAGATTTTAATAAGCAGACTAGAGGCAAGAGCTCAGAACTAACAAGCAACATTAAGGAGCCTGTTTTCATACTGGAACAAAGCTGGTCGAAGCACAGATCCAAGAGCACGTGCAGTCTGGAAGTGCACAAGTTCTTTTTCTGCGCTTAAGTTGAGTTGAAATTTTCGTGGCTTAAGATGAACCTGGCTGTGCCAAAATGGATGGAATGGCACAACAAGGAGTGTGTCACTAAAGATTGTGCTGTGCAGTGAAATTTCAGATTCATTTTTCAGATGAAATCAAGTCTGCGCTTCCACCAGCTCAAACCAGGTTTTACGCACCGCAGCTGACAAACGGCTTTATTTATGTGGCTTTGATGGCAAGAGTGCACATGCGTGGATGCGCTACGCATTTCATCCTACTTAAATAAATAATTAAAACTTTTTATTTATTTATTTATTTATTTATTTATTTATTTATTTTAAATGCAACCCTCTGATTCAGTTAGCTGTATTACAAAATTAAGCTGAGTCTTATCTATTGTACTGGATGTGAATCAGGCAGTTGGCGCACATCATGACCCTGTAGCTGTTAACTAGGGGACATTTAAATTGCATTTAAATTACACATAAAAGGGTACCAATTTAAAAGCCTTCTCACCCACTCGTCTGGTTTAGCTTATCTACCCAGCCATACAAGGTCATTAACTGCGACACTGCATCATTTTAAGCACGACCGCTTAGGCCATTTAATTTATCATTGAAAGTGAATTATGCAAACTCAGAGCTCCTGATGTAATTCATTTATGAACGCCACAACATCAGTGATGTTCCGAGTGCATTTTCCGTCATCAGTTTAGTTAATACCTGAACTGCATCAATATTTTGCTGATTTTTTTGTATAGAGATGTGAAGAATATATGTGCACAATAAAAAAACTGTCTGCAAGTGCTTCTCAAAAGACAGATATGTTAGGAGCTGTACATAGCGAAAAGCCCAGAGCACAAAGATGTCACCATAACATCCTCTCAAGGCAGTATCGGTATAACACTGCTGGCTTACATATGGGAACTAAGTGGAAGCTATGTGGAGATATGTTACTAAACGTTTTGCACCTCACCCACTATTAACACCCACTGACACTGGATCTTATAACGTCATTTTCCTACACACACATAGTGGTGACGCGTCAGAGTTGCTTAAATTTCTTGCAGGGTGCTTACAAGATAATTCGAACTTTGGTGTCCACTCCCAAATTGTTATACGCCCGAATCTGGCCACAGGACATCTGCTTATTTAGTGGAGCTGCAGTTTTACAAGGCTCAAAGTCTTGTGATCTGAATGAGTATGTGAAAATGCACACATGCGTGTGTGTGTGTGTGTGTTCGGTATGTATCCGTATACATAGCGCGAGTGGAGAGGCCTTAGGTCTTCTTTCCCAGATCACATTCAACAACACTCAACAGGTGCTTATGGCATTTGCAACTAACGTATCAACTTACACAAGCTTTCCACATTAGAATATTTGAATATGTGGACCCATCAATATTCCTTGGTATGAACTCTTTTAAAGGCATAGTTCAGTATTTTTGAAGTAGGGTTGTATGAGGTACTTATGCTCGGTTAGTCTATTGACCTTCTGCAGATGACGATCAGTGGTGTCACTTTTAGGAAAACGAGGAGAAATCGCTGCACTGGAAGTCAACATTATACTACTGCAGACAGGGTCAGCAGAAAAATGTTTTTTAGCCTCATATAAATGCTTACCTAAAAAAAAATCAATATTAATTCAATTGTACGCTAAATTTAGGATTTTTTTTCACCATTTTAGTTTGCTGCCAGACTGCCACTTATTTTGGCACTACATTTTTTCAACTGCCGACCCTCTGTATATTACTACAACCAATGGCACTAACTTCTGTTGTGCACCCTGTCACTCTGCAGATCAGCTGTTTGGCTCAGACAGTAGCTAGACCAGACTAAAATGAAAAATGACTGTTAAAAGTAGAAGTACAGACTCAACCTCCTTACTCAAGTAAAAGTAATAAAGTTCAGGTACTGAAATGTATAAAGTTTCTGTGCAAAGCTAACTGAACCTCATGACATATTAATATAATCCAAACCTTATTAAAGTTAAGGCAGAAAAGTGCTGATTTGTTGGGTCTCATTCTCAGAAAGTCAATTTTTGACACTTTTTGGTTGGCAAAGCATCCTGAGTACATCCAAAAAGGCAAACGCATTCAAAAAGCAACAAGCCTGTTTTGAAAATGTAAGGAGTAGAAAGTTCATATATGTAGGTTAAAATGTAGGGAGTGAAACTTATCAGAAAAATGCATACTCAAGTTAAGTACAGACACCTGAAAAATCTGCCTAAGTACAGTAACAGTGTATGTGTACTTTGTTACCTCTCACCTCTGGTTTTACTTCACAGTAAAGCTCAGGACTTTTACTCACAGTGGAGTAATTTCACATGAGTAGGCTATATTTTGTCACATTCACAACTTTTTATTACATTCCCCACTGGTTAGAGAGCTGATCAGTTTTCTTTGCATTTTATCTTCTGTTTGATATTCTAGTGAGGCCGTCCCTCAAGAACAAATGAAGCAACAATATTAACATTTCCATTGTTCTTTCTTCAGACCACTCCTGTCCTGAGAATGAGATGCCAGTCTGCAGAAATCACAGCACATCTTTTACACTCAAGCGTCAAGAGAATAACTGAAGCACAGCTCACCACTGATGGAAAAAGCCATGGGGTAAACAAACAAAACCGTGTGTATGCACACACAGACGCAGAAACACACACAGAAGCTTGGAGTTTAATGTTGGCCAGCAGCTAGACTGATAGTCTGATTTTGGAAGATGACAGACCTCTCAACAAAACTGTGACGGCTGTTTTATGGAAGAATTTATGGCCAGCTCTAACTAAAATAGGACTTATCCTCAGCTGGCTTTTGAATGGGAATTATTTTGACAGTGGAGACATGGTTTAAAAGTCAAAGAATTTTCTAGGTGACTCTCTCCTTATTTGTATCTCCAACTTGCACTCCCTTGCTGCGAAATCAAGATTTCTTACTACCAAAACTTTGTCTATGTCATTTGTCATGAGCAGACTTGTGAAGCTATGAGTTCAGTCCAGAAACCTGTCCTCCAAAGCAAATAGTTAACTTATGATCACTAGTTGTGATGTTTCAGCATGTGTTTAAGCCTTAAAAAGACCAAATTAAAGACATCTCTCAACCTCCTTCCTTCCAGCAAATCCTCTGGCAGTGTATCAACTGACCACCACCAGTCTGGAGGCTTGACACATTTGTCTGTCACTTAGCCAGAGATGGGGGCTGACTGGATGCTGTTCCAGCATAGTGCAATAATGTTGCAATGTTGCTGTAACAACAGTAAAATAACAGAGGGAAAAGCACAGACACAAGCATGGCTCCCTCTTCTGGTTTTCAGTGTCTCACTGAAACACTGTTGCACAGTCAGGAGAAGTTATTGGATGTTTTTCCTCTTTCTCGCGGGGATCCATCCATTTCTGTACGGCTCATTTACAGAATTTCAACTGACGATGAGGCTCAGCATTCCTTCCCTGGTGCAGAATGCAATGAATGGGAAAAGGCATAAAGGTCAATTCTGGAAATAAAGCTTTTCTGTTTGATGGGCTCCTTCAATGAGCATGAAACTTACTTTCTCTATGAGGAACTCTGTAGCACCAGGGGAACAGGGAATACACCATGTGGTCAAAGCTATTTGAGACGAGTGTGGGAAATGAGACATATTTTCCAGAAGCTGTGATGACTCTCAAGGATAAAAACTTTCCTGCTACCAGCCCCTTTGATATAAAGTGCCACCTAGTGGACAAATGTCTTGTTGCTGTCTAGAGGAGCAGTTGCTAAGTTCACCTATCAGCATAAAGCTTGATCTGTGGTAAGGAGGGAGTTTAGTTGGATATTGTCAGGCTTCTTAAACTGGAGATGAGCACTCAAAATAGGCAGCATTTGTAAAGAAAAACCAACACCACAATCACCACAGTTAGTCAACACAAGACAATAAGGAATATATTAGGAAATGCACAGCAGCTTCCATACCAGAATCAGATAGACAGACCAAAACAATGAGCCAAAATGTAATAAAATGCCAATGTATTCAGCTCTAATAGTTCCATTACATTTCTGTTATTGCACTATTATGAAACCTGCTGGAGGGTAAGAGCCTGATGGAGTAAATGTCAACAGTACTTGTCCTGCATTTTTGTAGATTTACACCTGTGAAAAGGCGTCTTTTCTCTGATATCATTCACAGTCTGTCTTTCACACTGATATCATGAGGAACAAGCAACAAGCAGTGGATGACTCACAAAATTCCTCCATGCAATCTGTAGTTTAAAAGCTACGTAGACACTACGTGGCTCTGTCCATTTACATTGATCATTTCGACAGCAAATCTCCAAAGCCTCTAGTGTGAGTTTTTATGTGTGTATTTGTTTGTGTGTGTGCATAGGCGGGAGAAAGGCAGGAACAGAGTGACTCTCTGTGGCGTCATTTCAGTATCAGATCATAGCCTCACCATGATAAATAATTGAGGAGTGCTCTGCAGGGATGTTTGCCGTTTAAGTGCAGCTTTGACTCTCAAGGTCGGGACAGGAACACACACCATGACTGTAATGGTAGTCAAAATTTGGCAAGTGAAGTTAAACTTATGCCAAAGAACTTGTTTGATGGTAATTATGACGAAAGCGATTGAGATTTTATTGCATTTCACCACTGCTTTTAAAACTGTCATGGCTAATGCCTGATAATCACTTTAATATTGACAAGACAATCACCTGTAGCGTTTTCTTAATTTATCGTAAAACTGTTAAACATTTACATGTATAATATAAATATGGACAGCTGAAAAGAGGCTGGAGAAAGATGATGTGCAACAAGGGCTCTACCAGGTGAGCTACCTGGATTACCCGGGTACATCATTTTAGAATAGTAATGTAATGACAAGTGCAGGCCTAGTCTTATTTCAACAAAATAAAAAAGGGCACAAACTGAAACTTTCCAGTTTTAAACAACCTTTGTGGCCATCTGAGTACATAATTCTGAGTCTACCAGATGCACTGGAATGCACCATGAAGTTGTCACAGTGGCATGACCAGCCCTACTCTGCATCTGTTTGGCTAGTTCTCATTACCTGTGTTGATTGGTTAAATAAGGGTATGGCCATAGGTCATGCCTTCTCCATAGCAGGGTTTGTATTTTACAGAGATCCTTTTGGCACGACTATTTTGGCACAAAAATTAATGCCAGTTTGGCTCAAAGTCTTCCAATATTTGCTTACCAAACAGACACATTTAGCCCTTGGCAGGTGTTTATGTGGAGCATCTTTGAGTGTGCTAGGTCTGAAGGAATTCAGCTTTCAGTGCCGTCGTAGCCCATTCCTCCTTTTTATCTTACATTTCATAAGCGCAGCTATTTCTATTTTAACACAACATTCATCGATATGTTGCTTTGTGGGGTTTGTTGTCCACAAATTAACTTACTATAGGACATCATGACACCTTCCATGAATTTCATTATGCTGCATGACATGACATGTAGCAGCCAATTACAAATATCTGTCTCATTACTTTCATCATACCCCTTTTAAGTGAAGGTCAAACTGATTATATCAACAGTCAACCACAAGGTGGCACAGTGGAGTGTCTGGTCAGTCCTTGAGTACAGTTCTCATGGACACTCAAGGATTCAACGATTCCTGTCTTTGCAAGAGATGACCTCTGACCTCTCTCTGTCCCCCTGTTCTGACCCCAAAGACACTGTAAATCCTCCCTGTAACCACTGGGACAGCAATCATTCTCTCACTCAATCATTTGCTAGTGTGTATGGGGAGTGAGTATGGGGAGTGAGTTAAAAATACTAGGATACAAAAAAAATGAAAAGCAGGATGTTAAAATATAAACTGACCAATTTTGTATCATCTACAATATAAAGAGAAAGGGCAGGACTCTCTATACAATAATCAAGAAACAGACTTAAACATTAGTTACATCTCTTGAAGGACCATGCTGTCAGGTCCTTTTGTGAGTCCTTACCACAATTTTCAATAACCTAATGGAACAATTAGTTAATAAGATCAGATGATATTTATTTCATTCAAGGTATAATTTAACATCAGCCAAGGACACTCACAGGTCATGTTTTCATTTTTAAGCTTTTTCTTTGTTTTTGCTCAGTGTTTTCCTGACCTGGCAACCTCCTGATGGCGACAAGACTCCAGGAGTCACTGTGCTGCCAAATAGCCAATAACTCTCTGTAAGTAGGGGTGCATCAACTGCAATTTTCTTGGCCAACCTGTTTTGTTGATTTTGTAAAAAATCTAGCCTGCTGATACAGATTTGGCCCATTTCCGATATATTTTTCCCCCTTACAACTACAATTCAGTTCAAGCAAAAGAAGCCTTCAAAAAGGAAAAGAAAGAGAAAACAATTTGTCTCCTCTACTGTGCTTTTGGTGTAAAACCCCCACACTGACAACATGCTGCTTGTGTTTGACTCGCAAGGGCTTGCAATGTTGGGCTGTGGGGCTCTGCCGCCCTGAGGGCCATGAGGCACTACATGCAATGTGAACCAACCCACGCATGTTACCGACTACACAGAAAGAGTTCGGTTGAGCATCAATCGAGGCGAATTAAGCCTCTTGGCGCTGATGGATCTGGCTGATCAACTGGTGCATCCATACCTGTAAGGCAACAATCTGTGATTTTTACAGCAAATCAGATTATCTGTAAAAATCTGGTGTATAAGATGCACTTGTGTCATCTTAATAGTGGCGTGTGTCTGGTATACCAGTGCAACCAAAACTCGGAGTGATATCTTTTCTTGTGTTACAGTATTTTACCAAAAGATGGCACTATATTGAGCCAAAGCTTTGTCAGGGACAGGTATTGTCATGTCCACCAGCGCAGCCAACACTGTCACAGTCACAACTATTAGCATTACCGCAGGGCCGGCTGAGCTTAACTAACCACCGTCTAGTGGGACTGCTAACTCACCATGCTGAAAACAGATAGTAGCTACTAGAAAGAGCCATGCAGCTGCACATAAACCACACGTTGTGGACTTTGCGGTATGAAAGGAAAAATTGTTTGGATCAACTTTGAGCTGGTAAAACAAATGTTTTTTTGTTATTTTTGAAGTGAGAGAGGCATAGTGTTTTTTACTGTTGCACCGGATCAAGTCGGAAAGCCACGGCAGTATAATTTGTGTGCCTTTCTGAATGTGTTACAAATGATAATAGATTGAAATAGTGTCGAAATAACATGTTTTTTATTAATAAATACAGAAAACCTTTCTTTCCTCTGGGAGAAACCCAAAAACTGACTATCTCTTTACTGTTGAAGTTTATATTCTAGATTTTGGGGACGTAAGTTAGTAAGTAAAGTGATGCTGGTAGACTGGTTTTCTTTACCTGTGCTAAAGCTGAGACAGGTAAGGCATTTTACCATTTCCTCTTCTTTTTTTCTTTTTTTTTCTTTTTTTTTATTAAGCTAAGCTAACAGACTGCAGGCTTTAGCTTTATATTGATCAGACAGATATGAGAGTAGTATCAATAATCTCATTTAACTGCTGGCTAGACAGCAACTTTTTTTTTCCTGCAATGTCAAATCGTTAACTTTGTAACTCAAACTACTGGCTTATTACTGTTTCGTGACTTACTGATACAGTACATGTACTTTTAGTGTATTTAGCATGTCCACAACGGCAAATCTAACAAAGGAACCTTTGTTTCCCATGCATTTCAGCATTTATCAGTTGGCTATAAAAACATGAGACAAATCATTTCTAAGAACTCAAAAAAACATCCTTAGCCTCACAGCAGGTTATCACTGCCAAGTACTGTGCGTAGTCCACTTCTGATGTCTCTCTAGCACATGCTCATCTATATACAGTCAGAGATTCTATAGTGGCCAGTTAGTCAGTCAGCAGAGTCTACAACAAAAGCTCAGCCTCACTCATGGGTGCTGACACAGCCTAACCTGGCCTTGTGATGGATAGAGGAAGAGCAGTACAGGATGTGGACGCAGGCCTATTGTAGGTGCTGAAGTTATCCAAACTTCCCCTTAGCCCGGCAGGAGCGCAGCATTCCAAAACAAACTTGATCAAAGACTTATTGTGCTAAAATCGGCGCATGGAAATGTAGCACTTTACAGCATCAAAGGGCACTACTGTACATGTCTGTACTACAATGATAAAGAATTTAAACAAATCAACAAGTTTTAAGGCATGTTTTACTAGATGTCTGTTAAAATTTTTGTTAATCTCTTCATTGTTTCAGTGCAGATGTGGGATTGTCCTGCCTTTCTACACTATGGTAATTTTGAAATTGTTGCCGTTTCTGACTTGACAGTCACCACATTTTTTGTAATTTATGAAATGCAATATCTTTGAGTCTATCTGCCAAAACTGATGCTTACATACGCATCTGTGAAAAGCCTATATTGGCTGATAATATCATCTTAATGAGCTGGACTCTACTGAGTTAGAGGCATGGCATTGCAATGTGATGAAACATTCAATTTAATAGGTCATAACAGTTTTATCACTGAAGGCTAAATTCACATATCAAAAGAGAAGTTTAGGATGAAACAATGAATAGAAATGAATCATGTTAAAGAGGTGCTACAGGTAATTAAAAATAAGGCAGAATGATCAGGACTTGGCATTTTTTGACAAAACAATGTCTTGGACTGATTGTTGCAGAAAGTTTATTGTGAGATCTTCAATGGAGCTTTGAAAATTTATCTAACACTTGATCTCACACATTCAGCACATCACAGCAATAGCACTGCAGACACGTAGTGTAAATAAATAATGTGTTTCCAGCATCCCTGCAGTTGAATTGGACAGGATCCCAGCCTATTGTTTAAGTAAGAAGAACCACACCTCACACTTGAAAAACTATTGTCTCTTGGTACTTTTCTTTGCCTTAATTTTTACACGAACGTCCTGTTCGACAGGCAAAACCTTTATCTCTCTGCAGGGGAAATGCATACCTTATACATGTGTGCACAAAAAATGTTCTGTTTAGCTTCCTTTTCACTCAGCGTATCACTGACTGTACAAGTTAACTGCTGCTTAGTGACCCGACATTCAAAGCTAAACTGTACGGGTCACAGCTGCTTAGTGATAGATGGATTACAATAAGAGCGTTTTACAGCGGGTGAGCCTGTTCCAAGCCCCTGCCACCATCAGAAAAAGAAGACAAAGGAGATCAAAACTTTATCAACATTGCTTTTATGTATTTTTTTGAACACTGAATCCACAAAATCGGGGTACCTCCATACAAGACGGAATCACCAAAAGGCGAACACAAACGTAATATATGTTTGTGATGTGAGGAACAAAGTGGTCAGTGTCTCTCTGTGATGCTGTCTGACAAACCAGAATGCAAACAAGGACATTTCCATAGAGGACAACGGCCCTGATGTTATTAATAATTGAGTTTTCAGCTGCTTTTCATAAGTAGAAGAGTCAACATTATGACTAATGTCCTTTATTCTCTGTGTATACTGGTGGATTTTCAAAGGAGTAAACAGTCTGGTTTTCACTGGAGATGGGAAACACAATACCCACTGTTGCATGTGTAAAACAAGTCTTAAAATATACTACACACTATTTCTCTAAATTCACTACTGTCCCTTTTATCTTCAAAACACACTTGCTTACATTTCCCAACTGTCAAATGAGAAAAATAAACAAATAAATAAGCTTCAAAGCATATCAGCATAAAATTTTGCACATTTTTGTCACTTTCACTGCTCGTGTTCACATGGGCAAAGTAGGAGCTATTTCACACCATCCATTTTTATTTCACCATCCAGCGTCAAAATATTAACTGCTCCACAATACAGGGATGGGCTGCACTACTGTGTCTCTTTTGAGTGGAATACATGAATTCACCGTGGTGTTAGCAACTGAACACTAAAACAAATCTGATGGATCACATGTAAACTTAGATTTGCAGTTTTAGAACCTTTTTTAATTATATTTATTGTTTTGATAACGTCTGGTTGGTTTGGTTTCTGTCATAGCTTACTGTTATTTATTGGTTCATGTGTAAAGTTTTTTTTCAAATATTTTCTGAATTTTACATACTTTGCATTTTGCATTGCAGTTTATTCTCTTATTGATACTGTGTGATTTTAAATTGTTGTTTTTTATTGTTGTTTTTGTGTGGACCCCGGGAAAACTAGCAGCCACCTGTGGAGACTACTGGGGATCCAAAGATAGAAATTAAGATTAAATATATGACAGTAAGCAGGTTATCTTGCGCAAGGTGCTTTTGTTTTCCCTCTTCAATAACCACTAAATGAAAAAGTGTACAATCAGATGAAACAGCACAGTCTTAAGAAAGATGAATGAAGCTCAGAGTCTAAAAAAAAAAAAAAAAAAATGGCTCTAAAATGTTCCTGGCTTGCAAATGTGCTTATCAACTAGCCCCGTGAATAATCCCTATGTCACCAAACCAGCAGCTCTGAATAATTTGCAAAGACAGGCAGATAATTTCCACTGTGCCACTTCCTGGTGTGACCAAGCCTTAAAAGTAATATCACACCATGAAAACACATCTGCATCACTGCAGCAATGTAAAAACTTCAATCACAGGAAATGATTTTTTCATGTTTGGTTAAAGGGAGTGCATGTGCATACTGCATTGCATGTGTAAGAGTAACACTGCAGGCGTTACTTAAATCCTACCTGCGATGCGAATCACAGCCCTTTCTGCTGGATCCAGGACCTCCCCTGTGGCTGACTTGGAGCGTTTCACCCTCTGGTGTTTGGACAGGTTCCACGGCAAGGTGTCTCCCGGACAGGGGATGCTGCTCTTCTCTCCATAGCTTTCCTCCACCGGGGTTAGATCCCTCCATCGGTCTTTACGTGTCGCCATCACGTAACTTTCAAAGGGATATAAAGACGGAGTTTGAGACTGTTAGCGTGCAGGTGTGACAAGATGACACTCAATAGCCGTTATGCAGACCAACACAAAACCACCAAACAGTTGACAGTAAAAGAGGAAAGCAAGAAATGTCATGCTTATTTTGCTAAGCAAAGTAATAAAAGAGAAACACCCAAGCTTTTGTTGTCAGACTTTCAGTGTGCTATGAACACACTCCTCTAATGTTTAACTGCTGTTGAAACGTTTGACAAGATAAAAATTAGAATACTTAAAGTTAAAGTGCAATAAAATGCAAACTGCAGGGCTAGATACAAAATGTACTTCATGAATATGACTAGAAGCCTGTGGAGAGAGCTCTACAACCATGATAACAGCATATCCTGCATCGATCTTCATTTGTTCACATGCAAATTTAAATTGTTAAACTGCATCTCCATGGCTTATTTTGCTCTTCTTGTGTGGGCTTTTCTAGAGGAAGAGAGATGAGTTAAAGGATATATCTGTAACATTAATATGTAGAGGAATAACTAAAAAAAATAAAAATAAAAAAATAACAATAATAATAATAATAATAATAATAATAATAATAATAACATATCCACAGAGTCTTTGGAAAGG
>JAQLOL010000025.1:19734533-19749223 GCA_029783665.1 Naso thynnoides
AACGGCAAACCTGTGGTTGCTATTTAAACCTGTATGATTATGATTTAATTACCCACAAACACACATTCAGAAGTGCATGTACATGCCAAAACACACACATATGCTCACACTCACACATGCACAGACTACCAGTCTGGAGCCTGGCGGACTCCTGCTCTGATCCCACCCTCATGCAGCCTTGCAGGGGGTTGAGCGGCGTGCCAGGCCTGCCTCGCGCCCAGACGGATGCCCGTTCTACGCCCCCATACCAGCAGAGCCGTTGCCAAACCACACAAGGAGATAGTAAATGAGAGCAGAGGGTTCTGTTCAGCTTCCTGCAACAGACACACACACATGCACAAACACACACCATGTGGTTTATTTTATCTGACTCATACCCACATACACACACACAAAACACAATGAAGGCAGGCAGGCAGCAATTAGGGGCCTGTTCATCGGTGAACTACAGTATACTAGCTCTATAAATCCTCAAGCTAGCATTTTTAAAGTGTACAAACCAAAGTGCTCAGCAAGCTGAAGAAATTCACAAGATGTTGCTGTCGTTGGCAGTGGTGTAGTGTAGGGTATACACGTACAAGTACAGCATATACCTTCTTATTTTCCACTCTGCATTGTGCATACTCACTTGTAAATCCACTCTGATGCGCATCATTTGGGAACACCACCAGACTTCCAAGGGCCTGGCAAGCTGAAAGCCTTGGGTGTCAGGCCAGTGTTATAAACGCTGAATGAAATTAGGAAATCACAGAGAAAAGCATGCAGGGAAGCTGCATTGTATGTGCGAAAAATGGACCATACAACAGAAATGGAGAACAAGAGAAAAAGAGTAAAGGTGGACCTGAAAGAGAGGACATTTGGAAGGGAAAAGCTTGGAAGCAATGAGCCACAACATGCTGTAAAATACAGATATTAAAACCTCCTTTTGGGATTTGCCTCTACTATTATGCAGGAAAACAGGCGATCTGTATGGAAATTATCTGCAACATAAATACCTGTATAGTCTTTACTGCTGATAAGTATCTCCAGCTACTCAGAACTAGCAGACCTTCATGTTTAGTCAGACAAAAACAAACAGTCCAAAACTTAAAAAAGTGATATATATGAGTATTTGTTCTGCTTGCCGTGCAATTGACAAATACTTGATGCTAAAAATTTCATTGTTTTCACCTACTTGATGTTTTTATTTAACTGGTAAAAGCTATGTTACTTGTAAAAACAGTAATAGACAACAATAATCTATTGTGAATTCAGTGAATGTGGAGATTGTGGTGGACTTAGATTCCCAAATAACACCACAATAAAATATGCAATTTAGACTATTTTGTTTAAAAAAATGAATAGAAAAGAAGATGCAAATTATTCAAACTTTACCTGCCTTTGCTACAATGCCACTGTTAGGGCTTGGGTCCTAAACTGAAGGCACCCAATGATTTAGGGGTGCCTGGGGTGCCCGTCCAAGACAGATCGCTGAGTGCCTAGTGTATGACCTAATGTAGCATGAAGCATGCTAACTTGTGTAGCTAATGCTTAAGAGAATGGCAATAGTTTTGGCTGTTTTTGATCACAGAGCCAAGTTTATTATCTGACTCAGTATTGGGCAAAAGGTGACTCGCACCAAATTAAATTGATTAAAATCGCGACCTTTGGAGCTAGATAGAAGGGCAGGAGGTGCCTAAAGTCACTGCAATTCATCCTGGGGGTACATGACCGTGTGTACTGAAATTTATGTGAGTATATCCAACAGTTGTCAAGACATTTCACTCACAATCACAAACTTTAATTACAGAGTAGCACACAAGAAGTGCCAGGGATGACCGAAGTCTGTAGGTGTCTTCTTATAGTTTCATTATTTAGTTGCTGAGATATTTAAGTATGGACAAAACAGGTGTACTTACTGACCAAACAACTGACAGACTGGTGTGACTATCCCTTGAGCCATGCTGCTATCATGGCTTAAAATGAATAATTACGTTCAACTTTTGGTTTAATGTCTGTCTGAAACTTGTTAAATGTGCTGTTGTCTGTTTTGGGCAGGACACTCGTGTGAAAGAGATTTTTTAAATCTAGATGAGGCTCTCCTGGATTAATAAAGTTCATTTTAAAAAAAATGAAAAAATTTTTGGCAGCAAAAAATGTGACTATGTTGTGGAATTTAATATTACCACAATTTGTCAACTCTTATTCTGTGGTTGGCAGAAACTATTTTACAGACTAATTTCACCATGGGGAATGATAAAATGTAAGTAAAACATTTTTCTTTTAAATTAATATGTAACACCGTGGAACTTTGGAATTGCTCGTGAGCGTTCCCATTAATTGAATTCAGAAGAAAATATTACACACAATGTGGCCTGTAATATCTCTTTGACTACAATTGTTTGAGACTTTTAACCAACAGATTAGTCATCACTTTCTACAGTTAATCACTTAAACCAGCAACAGCAGAGAACAGAGTGTGAACCAGAGGCTCCACCACAGGTCACACTCCACAGCAAAGGCTGGGAGCCATTCACACACACACACACACACACACACACACACACACACACACACAATCAAGGCTGGGAACCACTGACATGAGGTCAAGACCTCCCCTACAGCTGAGTTGATTAAACACGTTTCTACAACCCACACACTGCCCAATAAAAGCGCTGTGCTGAGGATGATGACTGTGTTGCACACTGGGAGCATCACTGGCTCCGGCTCTTTCAGCGAGCCCAGCCCAGCGAGTGAGACTGCGTTACAACACCCTGCTGCAGCGGCTCCACTTCCACCTACTCGCCATACCTTGAGGGAGCAATCAACCTGGCTTCTTATTAGGAGGATAAAGCTTGTTTGTACATGTGTGTATGTATGAATGAATATTTCCTCCGCAGACCCTCCAAGTCGGGGCAAAGGTTGCTTCTGAGCCGTGGTGCGGCATAATCCAGTCCTGAATGAAGGCGGGGGGGATAAACATTCCTGGACAATGAGACCCTCCTTTACCCCCTGCTGTACTCATACCCACTTAAAATCTGCTTACCCACAATGCAACACTTGGCTCAAGTGAATAGCTCCCCTGGAACCAGCGCAGTGCCACTACAGAATAACACAGCCCCACTCCTAGCAGCCGCAAGTGTCAGCTATGGCTCAGATACAACCCTTCTGGGCCCTTACTGAGCACATTATATCCATTTCAACTGGTCTTAATATACTTTAATAAGACCTGTTTCAGATTAATTCTCCCTTGAAACCGGTAGTAACACGGCTACTAGGCACATATAAAAACTGAATGAATGGAATATGGCTGCCGACAAGTCAGGAGGGGAAAATAGGAATCCTTGTGGATTTGTCCTCACCAGCTGGCTCTTGAGCCCAATATAATGGTAGTGCCCATGGCTTTCAGAGCACAAGTAAGGGGAAATATTTGCCCAGCTTGTAATGTGTTAAAGGTGCGCAGTATAATTCAGTCATAAAGCCCTTGCGTGTCATATCCTGAGAGGGAGGACAGGGCTGCTCTGCCTATATTCCCCTCTAGTGAACAGGGACAATGGCTTTGTGTTGTGTTTGGATCTTGATGTAAGAGGGAAAAAAAGCCAGACATTTTAGAGGAACATGGGGTTAAATAAGCCAAAAAATACTTACAGCACCCAGAGGAAACACCACACCGGGTCAGTATAGAAACGCCTGTCTGTTCCATGTAATGGATAGTGATAAAAAGTCCCATGTCCCCCACTGCACCTGCTGTTACGAAGCCTAGCCGCAGAAACGCTGCCACAGCAAGTGACTCATAAATATTCCACCATTTGTCGTGCAAGAGTGAAAAGAAAAAACACAGCAGGGTAATATTACTGTGCAAGGTGAGCATTAAGAACATGAGTTATTTCCACTTCCTGTCAAGCAGGTGAGGCAGATGTGGAGAGGCTCACTGACTGTGATCGTCATGCACTTCCAGTACAGCCCAGAGACTTTATGCCGTCTCTGTTTCAAACGTCTCTGCAGGAAAGCAAAAAACTGTCACAGACAATTAGCTTTTATTGAAGAACATATTTATTTTGGGGATTAACTTGTTACCTAGCAACTCCACATGAAGCCAAAACCTGCCTAGAGACTTGACTTTGGATTGCATTTTTGCAATTAGGGGCAAGTTTTGTAATAAAAGTCACCCATTAATGCCACCATTTAGTTGGCTTTACGCACCATGATGGCAAACATATGGCATACTTGTTCAAAATATTAGGATCTGCTTGTCCTTTGACACCACTATGTTCCTACTCGTTGCTGTTTCGGCCCGTGCCAAACACCATGGCTAACCCACATGAAGATTAATGATTCCAGATTTCTCTGAACTCCAAGGGCAAGCAGTGGCTCATTATACAGTTATTAAAAACAGCAAATTATTGCAACATTTATTATCCTGGGCAATCTTATTTGCCCCATCAATGTCATAACTTCCATTTCTGCCATCTGCATTGGAACGAATGTGTCACATGTGCCACAAGTGCCACAACTGCACACTCTCAGCGGGCAACAGTATGTGAATAATGAGCAGAGGTCCCTGAGCTCCTTCCCTTATCCGCTTACTATCTAGTGAGGTGCATGGTGTGTAGCCTACACAATGGATGCATTTATGTGCTATAACAACCTGCTTTAAATGCACAGATTGCTATCGCTGATCTATGCAGTGTTACTCCTGCTGGGTCATTTCCTGTCAGCGGTTTCACTTGTTGTGCCTTTGAAGAAGGCTTTAATAATAGGACCCAACAGAACTAATGAAAATGCTCTGTCAGATTAAAAGGAAGCTTCAGTCTCAGCCAACCACATTCAGCACAAACATTAAAACACACAAGCACACACATTGGCATGCGTGCACACAAACACACAGTTTACAGAAGTGGTTTACACTGGGAGGACCATTCCTTCTGATGTGTGGATGATTGCTAACCCTCTTAACGACGCTGAGAATATTATCAGTGTCCTGTTTTTGCAACAGTGGAATCAAAAAATAACAATTGGATTGATGTCAAATCATACGTAGGGAAATAGAGACCTATTCCTTCAAAACGTGCGGTATGATTCTGTTTTTATACCGCCTTTTTTTTTTTCACTGTAGACGCTTCAATGTGCGCTGTAGTGGTGGTCTTGTGCTTAATGAATCCACTTCAGTGCAGTTCCTCTTCGTAAGCCTTTAGGTTTAATCCCCCAGTCTGGAGCAGTGATAGTCTGGCCCAGGGGATGACATCTGTGAAGCGTTCATTAACTTGTAACCAGCAGCAGATGTCTTTAAAAACAACTCACTACATCTACGCCTTATTTCACTCCCTGCAACAGTCATTTCTGCTTTGCTGCATTCGCTGGTCGACCCTACTGGCTTCATGGAGCAGTTTGTTGAACTCACTATGAAGAGGATACGCAGTTCTGTGACTATGAAGACTCAAACGGTGTTGAGAATTATTTGAGAAAACTATGCAGTCTTACGACAATAATGCAGTGCAGTATGGAGCTCTTAAACTTACAAAATGTGGGAAAAGTTTATCAGGCTGGCAAAAAAGCTTTTTTTCTCTTTACCATGAATCATTTGGTTGATTAAATAAAGAAAAACCTTTAAACTTTATTCACTTTAATGTTCCTTTATTTTACATTAGCCCATGTATTTCACTCATTGATTTTCCAACTTGACGCTCATTATTTATCATTTCTCTATTTTTTCCACACAGTGTTTTCTTTTCTCACCACATTTTCTATTCTCATTATGCAGCTATGAGAGTGAGAAGCTTGCATCCATGTGTGGGGGATGCTGTGCTGTCCAGTGTGTGTGTGAGTGTGTGTGTGTGTGTGTGTGTGTGTGTGTGTGTGTTAGTGTGTGTGTTAGTAACATCAGTGAAGCAACTGACATGACTTAGTGCCTACCTATCCTAACTGAAAACTGCTCAACACCGAGCTGCTACCGAGCTGAACCTACTTCTACATAAAACAACATCACTGTGTGCACAAAATATTAGTCATCCACACACAGCAGCGTGTGCTGCTGTTATTCTCTTGACTTCATTAATATCACAATAAAAGTAGCAGACTGTCTCTTTTCACATAATGTCATACAGCTTGCAGGCTGTGCAGTGTTTTAGCTGAGGTTAGAGTTAAAGGGGTGCTACGGTCGCATATAGACAGGCAACATTATGTATGATTTTTGGTCAAGCTTAATGATGATCTTATTTAGCTTTAGCTTTGCTTATTATTATATATTTTTTGATGTATTCAGTTCAGCTATCTGACTGATAACTTTTTGCATTTTGTCAGTTTTGGGACTCTGTAGCTTAACGTCACCTGGTGGAAGTGTTAAGTTATGAAAAAGAATAACCTTCTGTGTAAAATATGCAGTGTCACATCAAACACCTGTGGAAGATGTTCAGGCAATTAAAACTGCTGTGCGCGGGGCCTTGAGATGGACATGGAGCATATCAAGTAGGGAATTTCAGCACTGAGAACCTCCCTGTGGAAATATCATGTGTGATTTCAGGGGGTTAACTAGAGCAGGAAGACTGCGGTCTGTGTCTTCCAGGGTGATATATATGTGACACAGCGTGACTCATCTGCTACTGTGTATCCTTAAGCTGTCTAGCAGATTTAGCCTTTTTTTCTTTTGGGGCAATGATTATATGGTGTGGATCTCAGGCTAAATTAGCTGTGACTTGCATTAAAACATTTCTCTTTGCTGACATAACAGGCAGATGTAGCCGAGAGAACATTTTTATGTGTTTATTTGATGTTTTGAGGACTCTAAAAGTGAATTAGTGGGATGTGCATCACGTCAGGAGGTGATCAAATGTGTGTGCGTGATGAAAGACAAGTGCCACAGCCAAATACATGTTTTTAGGGCATTACACTATATGATTTTGATAATGAATGAGCCACCAAACACATGCACTGGATTTGTACCATACATAAGGATACGTCATAGTGATTTATAAACCCTTAACAGTGCCGTCATGCTGTTAAGGCTCAATCGACCATATCCAATCCTTTGGCCGGTGGTAGGGTAGCACTTGTGTCATGCAACGCGACATGATGGATTTCACAAATGTTTTTGAAATCGCATAATTGTACACTGAAGTGAAACAAGGAAACGGTAGTTTCAGAGTTTAGCCACATATATTAGACATTAATGAAAGGCTTCATCATACAGTCACATGAAATGTATTTTAATAAAACACAATGTACACATATGCAGTCCTATGACCATACATTTGCTTGATCCTAATTATTAAACCTAGAATAATGCAAAGCATAGTTTGTCTTTTTTCTTCGTCTTCTTTAAAACATTGAAATCAGTAGATGAGGTCAAATGAATGTAATACAACACTTGTGTGACATCAGACAGAAACCTTTTCCACGAGTTAAAGATATGCACTGTTATAAGGAACTCAAAGAATATTTCAGCATATAAGAGTAACAGTATGAGGCAAAAATTCTCACTGAACCAAAAAAAGTACAAAATAGAATTAATAAATAAATCAAATATATACCATATAAATGAATTAGCTATGTGGCGGCTATGTTTATTATTTGTTTTTTAATCATTTTACTCTGTAGCTTGGTATTACAACCTTTTTATCTCTAAAACATTTAGAACAGTGAACGAGTCAATACTGAAAATACAGTAATAAGCTTTCATAATTAGATAAACTATGTACACATGAGTCTGTTGCCATGCTAGTCAAACAACTAAATTTCTTTTTTTTTTTTCGTCCACACTATACAGTTAGAGCATAAAGCGGTCTGAACGTAAACAGTTTGTGCTGAGAATAAAATACTTTGCAACTATGCATGGTAATTTCTTTAATATTACTCTCAAAAATGTACAGAACATAAAGGCCACGCATGGGAACTCTCCATCTCCATTTAGAGGGGAGGGTGAGGGTAGTTTTTTTGACATAAATATAGGAACAGAAAAACAGTCTCTTTCAGTTTGAGATGCCATTTTCTTGTCCATCAGCATCATTCACTTCAGCCGAATCTCTTTTGTCTATTCATCCTCCATTTTTTTTTTCTTCATCCTCCCTGGTTCAACCCCCCACCCCATCTTTCTGCGGGCAGTTGAGCTCGCCAACTCCCTCAACACCTCTTCTGTCCACCTCCCTCCATTCAGCTCTCCCGCCTCCACAGTCTGTGGTTGCCCCTCCGTCTTCCATCACCCTGCACGGTTAATGACATGGTTAATGACGGGAAATGAGTTCAGTCATGTCAACTGTAAAGGTCCACAAGGCAAGGCAAGGGGTGGTGCTGAGAGAACAGTCACCTGGCTGGTCACTGCAGCATGGGGAGAAGCAGCGGGAGGCAGAGGCATGAAGCATGTGTTTAGTGTGTTGATACTGATATTGTAAGTTAGACATATATAACTGTGTGAGTCATGGTTGTGTCCTGGAGGGTAGGGGGGAGGTGGGGTCGAGCTGGGAGGCAGGTGGGGGGGCGGGCGGGTGCGGGATAGTCGTCGGTCAGAATATTGGTGCAGCAGCGGCTAGCAGCTTTGCGTTGGTTCTTTGTTCAAAGGGAAGTCCGTAGTTTCAGTCCTTACTGGCTGGTGCGTGCAGAGGCCAAGTGGTCACTGTGCTGGTTCTGAGCCCGAAACCGCAGCCTCTGCTTGTTCTTCTTCTTTGGTTCTTTGGATCGGTGCTTCCCCGAGCCACCTGGAAATAAAGAGAAAGAGAGAGATAAGGTTAATCCATTCAATCGGTACTACCCACACTAGTAAACCATTTCGAGTAACTCCATCCTACGTTTCTGATAACCTCATTTAAAAGAACTTCTGCTCAATTTTTTGTGGTCTGATTCTTATCAAATGTTACAAGGGTGGATCACCAGCCAAGCAAAGAAGCCATCTGTATTGGGCTTCCAGACCATCTGGAGCCCCACAGGTCAAAGACTGTCTGTGTGGCAGTGATCTTGTGGTTGCTTGATTAATTGTAGATCAGTTTGTAACACAATTAAAACATAAATGGTACATGTCCCGTAACATAGAGGGGATTACAGAGGGGTCCTGTCTAAATTGTTTTTAATTTCTCTCTCTCTCCCTTTTTTTTCCTTTAAAAAAAGGGGAAAAAATTTGTTGGCCAAGCCCTTACAGGAAGACTGACTAGAAGTTCTGGGGGCTACATAGGAAACAACAGCCCCTTATATCAGCATATATCATATCTTTTTATTGCGAAAAGATCCACACAGTCAATCAGCACCATCTCTTAACTTCATTGACACGGCTTTACGATAAAGAGATTGTTGGCAACTGTGTGGTGCTGCGCTAAGCATATTGCAGTGGCGGTGCTATAGTGCTATGACTGCACTCAATGAGTGAGACTCACAATTTGAATAAGTTTGTTTGTTTGTTTTTTAAATGTTTTACCTACTTAATTATAACTGATTTTCTGTTCTGAATGAATTTTACAACACAAACACAGATGGGAGGATTGAACATGATGATTGGTGCAAAGGAGTGCTTTTCCTAAAACTGTCAAAGCCCTGTAAGGCTCATCTCTAATGATTTTAGCAGTACTTTCAGCGCACTCTGAGAATCACTCTGGCAACGAGAGTCATCTTTAGGATTGCAGAGACAATTTTTTGGCCTGACCAATCAGCAACTAGCAGGGGTGGTTTAGTTTAATGATTCAAATTGATGATTCAAACGCTTGTGCACAGTAGTTCAACCATGGTGATGGCCTATTCAAGAAGAGATTTTATCAACCAAAAACCTTATTAAATAAAAGGAACGTTGGAACTTAACAGATAACCTTGGTGATGTGGAAAGTATTCTTTTTTGTCATTGGCAGTGTTGTTACTGATTATTTTAAAACTTGTAGAAAACTAATGTAAGCTGCCACTTGTTTGTCTGTAAGCTACCGATGTTTGAGCACTGTCTCCAGACAGCGAAGAGTCTTCACCGGTCACTGTTACGCTGTAAGAAGTCAGCGCCAGCCTGTAGCTGCATTTACACGATGATATTGTGTTTTTTTTTCCAAGCAAAAAATGTCTATCTCTTCCCACGATTCATGGCAAGTCAGAATCTCAATTGTAACATACGTAATACAATCGGCCGCTCCAATAGTTGCACTCTTAGCCCAATACCACGTGTACTAGGATTCAAATTCTGCAAAGAATCCCCAATTGAGTGTGGCCAGACCCATATCACAAAGTGAATTTATTTGGGAGGTGAATTATGGGTCTGGTTTACCAGGCTAGCAAAAGCCTGCCTTGTAATGGATAATGTGAACTCAGCCTGCTTATTTTTGAGATGGAGTAGACAACTGAGGATTGGGGACTTGATCTTAGATTGTATCACACTGTCCAAGAGTTGGGGAAAATTTGAAAAAGGGCTTGAAATATGAAGAAAACTACAGTACTTAAAAACATCTGGATTGTAAGTGCAAGCTTCTGAATGTAAGTGTGCTTTGAGTACTGATGGCTCATAAGGGTTCCCAAAAAGGCCCTGATGTCTTTCAAGTAATGCAACTTTTACCAATCTTCCAAAATGAAAAAGGCAGAATTACCCAAAGAAGTGACCTATGAGAAAATATCACATATCAGTTACTCGTTTGCTCCGGCCTTCAGGACCAAACCTCAGGTTTTAACAAATGTCTGCTTAGCAATACACTTTTCAATAGTACTGCAATGGAGAACAGAGATAAGTATGGGACGTTGCATAACTCTCTTTCCAAGTTGGAAAGGTCCCCCAGCCCAGGGTTAATCCATCCCAGGTTTAGCTGGGATGGGCAAGGCATGCTGGGAACTGACTTCCTGCTCTCATGGAAGCTTGTGTGGTGTAGTTTCTGCACCCACGGCTCTCTGTGACAGAGAAAACTCTGGCTACTGAACCACAAGGCAACAATCTGGCTGCCAAGGCCACAAATAAGATAACGAGGTGTGTGTGTGTGTGAGCGAGATGTATGTGTGTGAGGGGGAGTGAGTGTGAGGGAATTTAAGGGAAAAGAAAATCTAATGGGGGAAAAGTGGAGTAAGGCTTGGATGCGGAGACACTATCTGGATCTTGATCTAGAACACAAAGAAATAAGCCATGCCATGGTTCGCTGAGGGGGGAAGCACAGGAAAAAGGCCACAGAAAAACAAGAGCCCTTGTTTAGTTGCGTGATTCTGGCTCTTGTTAATGCACTTGTTCAAGCTCTTGCTCTCACGAAAAAAATAGGTAACGTTGTGTAAAATGTAGAATTACCTCTAATTGCCTTCTCATATGCGCTGGCATTGCGGTGGCCTTTTAAGCACCCCTGAAAAAGGCCTATTTCCCCTTCTCAAGGCTACGCTGTGATGTAGATTTGAAAGTATTCACTCATTTAAGTCGACACACATGAGAAAGCAAGATATTGCTCTGGGTCTCCCAATGAATAATGCAGATGCATGCAAACATCAAACCATCTCGGAGCTATTTCCTGCAATTAATATAATCTTGTTATTTTGAGTCACATTGCCAATCTGAGCCATGGCAATAAAGTTTCTCGCACACAGTTCTCAGTTAAAGTCACCTTTGGAAACAACTTTCAAATCTCTTCCATCAAAAGGGCATACCTTTCAATTAAAAATTTTTAAAGGGGACTTTGTACACTTGCTTAGCTGCCACTTAAGATTTTTTGCATGATTTACAGAATGATAATGTTTGTAAAAGTAAATTTGAAGCTGGAAGGCATTTGGCCTACAGGTTTGTTTTCCTAATTGCTCTTTAAAGAGGTAATTTTCATTCAAAACAGTGTTGCTAGGTGCCTGATAAACACAGCTTTCAGTGCAATCAACTCAAGTTGAATTACATTTGAAGGCAATAAAGTACAAGTTGCAGCATTAAACTCTCTCTGTAACGGGCAAAACCTTCGTGGACCATTTCTTGGATGCAAGGCTGCATTTCAGATTCAAAAAGCCTGCATTTACAGAAATTGCTTAAAACACAAATACTTAATGTGAGATTATGTTAAAAAAGTAGTTTTCCTGGCTAGTTCAGGACTGGGCAGCAGATCTGTAATCCAGAGTTTTATGCTCCATGCAACACACACACACACGCACGCACACTCACAAACTGTGGAAAAGAAACAAATTCTGGTGCTGCCCATGAAGGCTAAGATACTGAGTTCAAGAGATATGGAGCGAACGCCTGTAAGGCAGCTAGCTTATCTAAACCAGCAGATCTCATTGGCTGCCATCTCAGCTTTAGACTTTAGTAGAGTTCATTTGGTGTAGTTAAACTACCTTTAAATTTTAATTTCAAATGTATTAAATGTTTATAGTATATACTTGTAAATAAATCGATTTATACTGAGTTGGACAGACAAATACCTGGCAAAATGGGGCAACATGTAACGTAATCCTTATGAGCTAAGAGCTAAATCGAAAAAAATCTTGACATTTTGTTGGTAGATACTGCATTTTTACACATTTGATAGAGAAAACCTAAAGGCACAGTGTGTTATCTGTATTTTTAGATATTATGAACACGTTTAGGTTCCAAACCAATGATTACTTTGGGATAAAACAGCTAAAAAGGCATGATATGAGACTGTCTGTCCTTGTAGGACCTTTTTTCAAGGCTTTTATCCCTTGTTGTGCCTTTGCTTAGGTAGCACGTTGATGATATCAGTCACGTCACCGTACAAAATATTTTAAAAAATAAAAATAAAAGAAGAAGAAGAAGAATTAATTAACTAAAATAAATAAATAAAAGGCAAAAAATTATGGAAGTCTTTACAGCAGAAACTGCACACACTAAGCAGGTGCCTGATGCTTTCCACTCATCACTTTTAAACTATTTTATCATTTATATATATTTATTTATATTCTGTTTTATTCCAACAACACAGAAAGCAGCTCATAAAAGTTGTGTGTTAGGTGACGATCGGTATGCTGCCATGTACCTTTACTTCGCAAACACAGTGCCTGTGCAAGAGTGCGTTTTATTTATTGTTCTGGGACGTTCAATTTCTTCCACAATCATACCATAGACTCTACCAAAGCCATTTGCACCGGGACAGGACGATTAATAAATGAGTCCAACAAAATTTCAAACATTCTTTCGGTAGGCTGACATGCTGTTGACATGTTTTAAATACTGTCAGTTGTTATAGACAAATGCAGTTACTAGTTTTAAAACAAAACAATTTGAGACTTTCTATTCATAATCATTTGTTCTCTTATTAATTTCATGATACTTACATGTCTGATAGTCCAGAGACAGAAACTTATTAACTGATGATGTTAAATTTATTAAACGTATTAAAGTTATTTTGAAAATTTTGAAAGTTGCACTTTAACCATAAAACAAATCTTTTGCGATACACAATGTCAAGTGTTTCTAATTTCTTTCTACTCCATACATACAGGTATTAAAATATTGAAACATTTTCCAAGGATGCATTTAGCCGTGGAGAGTTAAACAATACGAAGCAATGAAGGTTGTGGTAACAGTACTGGCAAGAATTTAAAACTACTTCACCCCTGCCTAACCCTGACCATAACAGACCTGTAATGCATTATAGGTTTATTCACAATGCCTTCTAATGCACCTATAGTGCTGTATAATCACAGTTATAATCATGGTTTGGGTTAACCCTAACCATAACACACCTTTAACGCATCATAAGTGTCTTCACAGTGTGCTGTAATGCATTATAAAGACAGGCTTTTCTACATGGATCTTCCATTTCGACTAAATGCTGCTATTGGTAATTCATTCAACACAAATATATACTTTTACTGCAGTACTTTTTTAAGTACATTTACTTGTAATTGCATAATATTTTGGCAATGTAACATAGCTTGTATTTGAGTAAAAATTTCAGTACTCCTTCCACCTCTGCTTCATAATGGTCAGATTTGGACATTGTTAAGATACTGTAAATACATGTTCTTACAATACTGTGAGTACTGATAGATCCATTCCATTCTGTAGCTCTTACCTTTCACTGGACTTCTTACCCACCCTGGGGGTTGATTTTGTTTGTTGTAGAGATCATGAAATTCTGACTTTTATGAGTAACTTTGCCTGAAGAAATGGAATCCAATCAGACTTCTCAATAAAAGCATTACCAATGTGTTTTAAGCCTTAGCTTACTCCCCACACTAACTGTTGACACTTCATGAACTCACCCATAGAACTTTTTAAGACCATATTTCATAACCCAGTCTCAATGCTGACAGCTAGAGGGCAACCAATCCCCACAAAAGCCCCTTCCCTGCCATCTGATACAGTCCTTGTGAGATGGTCTATCTCACTATACCCAAGAACTCCCATTTAGCCTTTCCTCAGGGTACAACGTACTCTGAGCTTTCATCATCTCATATTTACGACCGATGTAATCACTTAAGCTGATTACCAGGGTTCACAGAGGAAACAGTTTAATTTGCCTGGAAAGAAATGATTAAGTCATCTCAATTGCTTTCAAAACCAAGAACAAATTCATAAATCTTACAGCATGTAAAGATAATTTTGTCTTGGAAGGAACAGTAGGGCTCTAAATCATTTTCTGTCTTTGTTTTGCGCTGCAACTGGCACAGTAAGGCTCAAATCAAAGGAGTATGGCTTTTATCAGAAAATTATGATTCTTCTCTAAACTTTAATTTCCGTTCTGGCTGCATTTGCTATCTCTACAGCAAACCATAATTTTACCAATGTTTAGTTTTCCTAAATGCAATCATCCTCTGCCAGCTTGATGTTTGTGTTCAAGTTT
>JAQLOL010000025.1:19750124-19767558 GCA_029783665.1 Naso thynnoides
TATATATATATATATATATGCATAGGTTTACATTAGAGAAAAACTATATTCCTTTAAAAAAAGCCGTTTAATTACCTTCTTGATACTGGTTTAATTACCTTCTTGATACTGAGCTCACCTAAAACGATATCACTTTTTCTTTGCTGGCCCCAAGGCTACTGTGGGACTATCTATATGTTACCCTATAATACAGAGGCCATGACCTGCTGCAAAAGAGCACTGCACTGACTGGCGGCACAGGCCAAGTGATTTCATCCACTCACGGCTCCGGCGGCAGCACATGAATCGAAGGCCTAATCTTATCTCCATTGCTTGCGGTTCTAGAAAAATCGATGGCTGACCTCGAGAAGGCATTAAGACATACGGTAAATAGGATCCTATACTGCTGAAAACTCTACTCCGCTCTCCTGTTACCCCATCCCTCCACTCAATGCAGACAGTCAATTAATAACTTTTGTAGGACCCGAGCAGGGGGATGGGGGTCAGGGAACGGGGGGGGGGAATCCAAACAATTTTGAAGAAGATTCGGGTGGACTTAAGGAAGGTAAAGCCGGAATTTTTGGCAGCTCGTCTATTTCATAAACAGGCCAAAGCGGGGGCCATTATTTGTGAGGGAAGGAGAGAACTACTGGCGCCAGTGAGATTTGATTTCAGTGGCAGAAATTGGATTAGCAGCCATTAAGGGCCTCCTCACACATACATTTATAATGCTGTGAAGGAGAAAGGATCTGTAGCCAGCCAGCGCTCTCTTTACCAACACACCGATAACTCCTCTGTCCGATGCTGACACTGCCCCATACTGCTGCTGAACTTAGTTGATTCATAGGTAAGACATAGCAGTATGACCTCAAGTGACCCATAGCACTTAAAGGTGTAGGCCAGAGGGAGGCCAAAACTTTTCATGACACTTTGTGCTATATCTGCTTGTAGGAAAATGCTGTAGAATGACGATCTGATATTTAAGGCAGAACAAAACGTGATACAGGTGTAACGTGTGAAAATGCAGGAACAGGCCTTGACGAAGTGGAAAAGCTACAATATTTGGGAGATACACTACTGGGAAATGCTGCAGTGGGCGAACAGACATCAGATGTCGGAAAAAAAGAAATCAGCCTTTTGACGGAGAGGACAATCATTTACAAGAAGCTCATCTTGGCAACCATCTGACAAGAGGCCCTCTGCACAATGTCACTTAGCCCTAACAAGGTTATTCTGGATCACACTCTTGCATTCACCCTTTCATTCTTTGGTTCCCTTTCCCCGATGCTCTGCTTACTATCACCACGCTGCAAGGCAAGAGTGATTTAAAACATACGCATTCCGATTTAAAAAGCTAATGTTGGGATTAGGTTGGTCATTATTTTCTCATCTATGACCCGGTGGAGGATCTGCGCAGAGATTAAAAAAGCAGGTTAGCTCACCGCTCTGCTCTTTGATGCTTCGTCTCACTGACAATAAGTTAAAGCGAAAACCCGACTCGGAGATTAACATCTCTAAGCGGAGAAGTCCCAGCAAAACATGCATGACTGACATGGTGATTAATACGCCTGCCTGATGGTCAGCACAGACAGCGTGTTTTTCCCCTCTGGAGCAAGGCTGATTACTCCAGCAAGAAGTAGACACAACTCGCATACGAAGACTGAAGAACAGATAATGACCTCGCAAATAAATGTATCTCTCTATCAGTTCAATCATGCTGTGCTGCATTTCACAGTACAGGGATTGTTCGTGTCACCCCTGCTGGCTTAAGCACTCAAAGGTAGGTTAGCAAGAAGAAAACTTTCATGGTAGATGTAAAATTAGGCCAACTTTCAAAAAGCTTAAAAAGTAAGAACTGGCTTTTCAGACTTCTTTCCTCTCCTATGCCTTCAATTAAACAGTTATGCTGTGAAATCTTGGAAAGTTGGGAAAATACTTCTTCTTACTGTAATAGGAAAAATAAAATGCAGTAATCCATTAGGTCAGATTTCCAAGTTGGAAAGTTGGGGCACAATTTCTAAGAATTCTAAGATCCATGGTGATGCTGGAATGTCAACATGGCATTGACTTTTCTTAAAATATTTCTTAGGGCTGATAAACACTATTGCTAGGTTCCATAGCTACTGGCCGTCTGAAGCACCAGGAGAAATCAATAAATCACCTGGGAGCAAATTAGCTTACAGTACATCATGCATATGTGTATTAATTGACAGTTAATGTAGATGTAATTCAAAATATACTGTACATAGTGTAAAACAACCCCAACACCCTCTAAATAAATATTAAGTGCTTTGTGTTACACTGCCCTGGGCAGCTGGGCTCCTTGCAGTTAAGTGTTGCATCTGTCAGCTTCTCTCTCCAACCAATTGTTTTTTTGTCCAGTACATTAGAATTTAACCTCGGCCCCACCCCTTTACAACAATTACAATCAACATTTATCTTTTCTGAGTTTTTAATAAGAATTTCAACTTTCTTAGAGCTTGATTAAGCTGTAAAGTGCATTATGGCTGAAACGATTCCTCGAGTAACTCAATTACTTAAATGCCGAGAGGCAAATTAAAAGTAATAAATTGAAAAGACTACATGTCAATTATAATAGTGAATGAATGCATAACAAATAGCTAAGAATAGATAAGAATGTAAATCAGTGTGGTGGTTACCTGACTAGGTATTATGCATTCGTAAGGAGAGTTACTGTAGGCCTATGCTCCTAAAATAATTATCCACAGAAAAGAAAATGCTACAGTCAGTTTGTTAAAGCTAAAATAAACTGCACTAATCCAATCCAGCAGATATATATATATATGATTTTAGCAGGTGTAGGGCACATCTTAAATAAATAAATGTACATTAGCCAGTCTAAAGTATGACAGGTCTAGCAATGAATATGACAATTAATTATACTTTATTTCCATTAACTGCAGAGCCGTACTATGGACAGCTTCAGTACAAAAAGATATTACGATTTCAGCAACAGAAAAATGTTGATTTTTTTTTTTTTATACGAGTGACAGTATGACTGTGACTTGGTCTTCAAAAATGAGACTTAACACTGCACGTAAATTCATCCCACAAAACAGCAATTTTAGTAAAACTGGATCGTATTTTATGAAGAAAATGTCCTCTGGTTTTCTTTCTGATGTCTTGTGACGGCTTCGCCTCAACTCAGTGATGTTCCTGAGGTTCCTGAAAGTAACATGTAGACTGTCCGCAGCCCGAAGCTGCAGCTAGCTACAGCACTGGGTAGTTATTGGACCAACTTCACTAATCACTTTAGACAGACAGAGCAGTCGCAGGACATCAGAGGGAGATCATTTTCCCTGTAAAATATGATCCCGTTTTACTAAAACTGATGTTTTGCGCAATGTAGTAATGCATTGTTTAGTTTTGTTTTTGAAGCCACGGGTCATGGTAAAGTTGCATATTGTTGCTTTAAAAAAAAAAGAAAGTTCACTGAAGAAACACGTCTTATTTTAGCTTTTGTATATTATTATTGTGCTTAAGTAATAAATAAATTTAATGGGGAAAAAACTGCAGTGTGCACAATGTTTCTTACCCGATTGCTCGGATAATCATGGAAATAATCAGTAGAATACTTGATTACTAAAACAATCCATAACTGCAGCCCTAAAATGCATTGATTTTACTGGATAATTCTTGTACTATCACCAGTTTCAACTCTCCTGACTGGATGAAGTCAAAAAGTGTCCCACACAGGACCAGATGGTTTCTTACCAATTCATGTAACGTTTATTTGTATAAAGCTGCATGAGGCTAGATTTATAATGAAAAATACACCTAAAGTTTTAGACAAAACTTTAAAACATTGTGAGCAATAGGGGATTGCATCCTATCGTTGTTGTTGCCTTTTTCACCATTTTTAATTCACCATATTCAGAAAGTGTTTCCTATAAACTTCACATCAAAATGCAAATGTTTCTCCTAAGCTGCAGTGAGCAGATGCCTCATCCTGAGACAACTCCACTGAGCAACAAAGGCAAGATTTCATCATCCCAGTGGTAAAGCAGTTCAACCATTATTTCTAAACGTCTGGTGGAAGTACCAGACACCAGAGAAGAAGAAATTAGGAATATGGTTTCTGGGCTATGAAATCCTGCCAACTGTTATGGTTTTCCCACTTCCACACGAAGCTGCCAAAATGTAGAGACATGTAGTTTAGCTTTAAGCAGAAACTTGTACTCACATTGTCGCCTCCTGTTGCACTGACAGATCATTTGAGTGGAATCTTTACGTTTCTGGGAATAATCCAGAGCAAAATTTAGAAAATGTGACAGCTAGTGAGGTACGACAGTCCCACTCTCCTCATTTTTCACTTTTAAATCAGAGAGGTATCCACTTTTTTTCCGCTAAATAAAACTGCGCTGTTCTACACGGCCAATGGTGTCATGAGGGTAACGTCAGCACCAACGCAGTAAACAAGCATCAAAACTGGCCTGCTGAGGCTGATGCGCCTTAAAACCGCAGGACTCAGAGAGAAGTGAGCAGCCCCCTCTGCGGTCTGCTATCTCCCCGACTGACTCATCGACACATCTGGGCCTAAGTATATGGGGCTCTCCTGCCCCATGGGCACTTGGGCAAATGAGGGATAATTAGCTGTAGTTGACTTTAATGAATGGTTTAATGTTGTGTTTGATTTCTGATGAGAAAAATATAAAGCTCAGCAGTTATCAAAGGGAGACCTGAAGGCTTGCCACTGGTGTGGGTCTGTTTGTTTTTATATTTGTTGGGTTCATGGGGGTGAGGCAGAGAGAGCTGAAGATAGCTGCTTCATACGAGGGGTGGCTTAAAATGTGACCGCAGAGCCAAAGAGGAAACCTGCTGGGATTCACAGTAGCAAATTCATCATTGTAGCTGGGAAATTACTACAGATGTGAACTCTGTTTGTCGTTTTCTGAAAGGAAGAAAAGTGCCAAAGCATGCTACTTTGATTTCCGTGTCTGCTATATCAAGATGAGACTTCTATAAAGGCTTTGATCCATCATATAATTCCTACAAGCTGTGATGTAAAGCAGGAAGCATCTCAAAGAGTTATGATAGTCATTCATCTTAGAGTCCGATAAGTGTATTGCGCTGAGCTGATGAAATCAATCATTTTCAACGGACACAAGATCCAGCGTGGATTTATTTGTTCTATTTAATCTTTGATAACAAGCTGCTCTCAAGCTGTCTGTCATCTGCATTTCAATGTCCTTACACTGATGCACAGTCACTTTCCACTGCAGCTCAATATAGTTAATTATCTTCATTGTGCTATTACGAAGTAAAAGCTAATAAAAGCTGAACTTGGCAGTTCTTTTTTGTCTGCTCTTACTTGCTCTACCTTTCCCTTTTTACAGCAAATCAGGCTTGGCATCCTTTGAGTAATAGAATGAAACACATTTTCTACTTTAGACCTCAGCAATCTCCCCTTTGTATAAACCTGCACCCTGCCAGGATTAACTGTGCACTTTTAAAAGCATCCTCACACTGGCAATGGTTCAAGGCAGGTTTTTAACAAATTTTTGGAACCTTTATTGTTTATCGAAGGAGATAAATCTGCATTTCCAGGAGGGCTGTGTGACCCTGGCATCATAGTCAAGGTCAAGGTAAAATTTATTATCCCTTCAGGGCAATTTGATTTATAGCCAGAAACAGACAATAACTGTTCACAAACAAACACACACACACACACACACAAATCTGTTAACCTTACACCTGGACACTAGGGCTCTTGTTCTTATAAGAGGGAAAGTTTCTGAAGATTTTTGGCAGCATATTTTTCACACATTTTCACAACGCATTCTGTTCACCTGTCTAAACTGGCCCCCTCCCCAGAGGCTCTATGTTTTCATGAACAATACTTCTGCATTACAGCATCCCATCCCACTTTATGTGGAGGAATAAAATGGTTGTTACACAGCCTTGAGGGTGCATGCAATAAGATATGGAAAGAGTAGGGGATTTTCTGCACCCCTACTGGGTTGTTAGGAGGAGGATGCAGAGATGAATAAAGATTTCTACAATGTGTCAGCGCTACAAACTACTTGTTAAAAAACGGAGGTCTGTTCACAACTGGCATGTCCACTGTGTAGTATTCCTTTACTTGTGTGGAAGCCAGTAACTTGATGCTATCAAAGTTTAGAGAAACATTAGCAACTCTGTTCTGCTCTTTATTAGACAAAACAACGGCCAAACTCATCATCCAAAACACTGTTACATTGCCAAACATTAGCTAGTCATAATTGTAAAAGCCTTTTATATTATAATGTAAAAAAAAAATGCTGGTTGAAAACATGAATCAATATATAAGCTAAGCAGGCTGCCAAACAGTTATGTTACAATGCAATAAAAGACTGATCCTATATTTTTGCTGATCATCCTATTAATACTCCAACCAACAGTGCTGGAAAGGGTTTTGAAGTAGGGGGACACTCAGCTTAATGTCATTCAGAGATGGTGTAATGGGGTAATGAACTTCATTTTTAGGGTTATTTATTAATAATGAATAGCTCGCTAAGTCACGGGGTTAGACAGCAATAACTTGCTTAACAACTGCTTCTTTTATAGGTTACCCCAATAAAAAAAAAATACTTAAATGAAATAAAACAACAAACTGTTGCATAATTTACAACCACAGACAATGCTACCGTGGGGAATTGCCTAGTAAACAAACAAAAATAAAAAACAAACAAAAGAATAAATAAATAAATCATATTCATAATTATATACATTAATTGATTCAGGCAGCAATAAAAACAAATAAACTTGATGGCATTTTGTGTGCGACATGTTAGATGCTTAAAACGAAAAAAAAGAGAACATTAATAAACAATAGATACAAGCCCCTCAAGTCAGCATGATTGAAATAATCAGTGAAGATAAGGTGTTATGATGTCTTGTGCATGATTGTGATCTCTCTTTCTCTCTCTCTCTCTCTCATGTGGAGGGACTCCTTGTTCGCCCATTCCGGCATCAACAACTCAGACTAATCCCCTCTAAACAGCAACGTCTGACAATGAGTACATATATGCACCAGTGACTCTGACTTGTAACATGACTTAAAGTATAATCAAGTTAGCTTAATTAACAAGACAGCTACAGCTGACTAAACAGGCCTACGACCGTTGTAATTTTAGTCAGGAACATCAACGTTTGCTGCCTAGAAATGAGAGGATGCTTTTTCTACCTGTCAGAAATTAAAAACCCATTGTCTCAAATTTAAAAAGAGTATTTCGGTGGTATACCTACCACCAATATCACTGTAAACTGCATATGTGCTATCTGGAAACAAAAAGCATAGCAACAGGAACTAAGGGGGTCACGGCGTCATGGTTACATTAAGAACAAAGTGACCATGTGTGAGCCACACAGTCACCATCTCAGTAGTGCATGCGTGCAACAATGTGCACTTGTGCATGACTGTTTTTTTTTTAAACATGTGCGTGCACACACTCTTCATTCTCTGATTCCACCTGGTCTGCATCCTCCTGGTCTCTGTGGGGCTGTGAGGGAACAGGGGAGGAGGATATAGGAGGAAATTGTCCAGCATGATTCCCTCTTTATATCTCATTTCTGCACAAGTCCTTTTATCTCCCCTTCCCCTACTAGGAAACCCCAGGAGGAAATCCCTCACATGTTTGGACATAGAGCACAACTGTCCCAAAACAGGACCAGACCCTAACGAGTCGGGAGCCAAGCTAAGTCAGACAGGCTTAGACAGTAAAACAAAGACAGGGGCCATCAGGATCATGCTGCAATCCCCGAGCAATGACCAGTGATGAGGGAATCAAATCTGACGGGCGCTTTTTGTTGTCTTTGATTGTTCAACTAACTCTCCAAAGACGCTGTGGTTCATTCAGGCTCCTCTGATGATCCAACAGACTGCACATATTTTTTGATAAAAATAGTTCATTAGTACACAGTGGGAGAAAGGGGGAGGGTGCGTTTGATCTGTTCACTGAGCTCCTGTTGCACAGGGAGTGAGGTAAAGCCAATTCAGGAAGGGCTTGATCCTCTCTAAGGCCTGTGCTGCATCAAGCACTTGTCAAACACCAGGCAGACAGACAGCTGAGTGGCTATGACAGATCTGATCACAGACACGGGCAATAAGAGTCACCACCGCTCAGCTCCTTCAGTCAGGCCCCGCTTTCCCACTCGTCAATAATACGCTTTTAACTCACTAAAACACAAACAGAGGGATTTGAGGCATATGGCAGACATTTTCCTGTTGTTTTTGGCCGTGTGTGATTACAGTGCAATTTCAACGGTCATTTCAGGGTCTCACCTCGCCAAGGAGAGGTTTGTGTACTCCAGAAGGCAGCGGCATCTGTCAGAGATGCAGCAGAAGAGGAGAAACGAATCAAATCAAAGGGAGACTTAAGCTCCCACTAATCTGAAGAAATGTCTCAAGGTCTGTCAGGATCACGGTCCTGAACCTTGCCACCCAAAGGGAAGGAGCATTTCTGTTTGAAGGGATTTGATATGGTACCTGGAACGGGTTGAGTTTCATTACAATGACCACTCAATCATGTCTGAGACTTCCTTTAGAGGGCCATCATGTTGTATCCTCTGACAGTGAGGCAATTTAGTGGGTATGTTTCGTATGACAGAATAATCAAAATCTCAAATGCATTTTAAAAATGATGCACTAAAATTACAAGTACTAAAAACTAATTCCACCGAATCAACAAATGCAGACATGGGCAAAATACTTGCTAGTGCATCCCAAATAAGGAAGGGACCACATACACAAGAAATACAGATGCACTGTAATTATTTTATGATAAGCAAATTTAATGGAATAGCAAATCTCAAAGTCAACGTAATTCGCCATTTATGAACTAAAAAAATTACTTTCACTGACATAAAATTTAATTTAAATGTTTTGAAGAGATAAATTTGGCTGTGACCACCAAAACAGCATCTACACTGCAGATGTGTTAAAAAAAATGCATCTTGCAGACACACAAACACACACACACACACACACACACACAGGCTTGTGTAAAATCACAAGTATTGTCTCATAACAGGATATTTCTCAAGCTCTTTCTCCTTTAGAATTTAACTTACAGAATGTTTATATTTACGAAGTTAACAACAAAGGGCTCATGATTTATATTTTAAATATTAATAGATATTTCCCCAAAAATGGGAAAATGTTTTTTTCTCTCATTTAAAGGGTTAGAACCCTCAGAGAATTATCATTTGACTCTGCGCTTCTAATCCACAGAGCATTTAAGCATCTTTAAATGTATTTAAAAATAATGTTCAAATACTTTTACAATCTTTGCTAACTCAATTTTCTCATCATTTACAGCAGCATTAGGCAGTTTTGTTTTAAACTGCCTAATGCTGCTAATAAAGTCCCTGTACACTACCTCACTACCTGCCAGCTCGGAACAACAAAATTAGTGACTGGATGGTGAACACATTGGAGCATTTGGCAGCTGAAGATCCAGGTATTTTCTTAAGGAGTTAGTGCCACATCAACTCTTTATACTGTATTGCCAGTGCTGTTTTTTATAGTTGTGTGCATAGTGGCTGGCTCCAGACCAGTGACTCTCCTTTCAACTCACAGAAAAGCCCACTGGCTTGTGTTTTATGCAGTGAGAAAATGTGTAAAGGACACTAACTAGTGCTAGTATATGCTTTGTGAAACTGAAATCGCTATCCAGTGACATCACTGTGGTGTTTTGCCTTTTCATGTTAATGGGAGTGTAGTTATCTACATTCATGGTGGGTCGGCTCTGGCCTCTACTTAACACTATAATGGCTGTGCTTTTAGTCTGCATCCCCCCTGTATTTGTCACTGTTAGCACACACAAACACACACACACTCACACACACACACACACACACACACACACACACACACACACACAGACAGACATACACATACACACAGCCAAAGGACAGCAGGCCTATACTTGCTGCTTTGTTGTGTCTGCATGTCTGTACGCAGGGTCCACGCTCACGGACATGAGTGGGTCAACAGTCTCTCTCTCTGAATCATCAGCTGTAATTAAAAGCTGTGATGTCTCTGAAAGACGCCCGTTACTGATGGTGAAAGAGAGGGAGGGAGGGAGAGAGGGAGGGGAGAGAAGAGGAGAGAAGAGGAGAGGAGAGTGGCTTCTGGTGGCTGAGCCACTGCAACTGTGCACCAGATGTGTTCAGGCTCCCACGTTTGGCTCCTCGTCTTCCTTCTTTTCTCCTCCAGCCAGACCACTGGAGAGGGAGACTTCTAGTGCACGCAGCACTGCCTCGAACAATGTGCGCCACGCGAACACATCCTCCTCTGTGACATGCACGTTTTTCCTCTATGTGATATGTGATACATGAGTGAGGGAGTGTCACTTGAGTGTCAGACAGGAAACGAGAATGGAAACAGGGACAAGGAAAAGAGTAGATAATGTGGTGAGTTGTTCTGCCTGTGAGGTCTGTTTTATTGTTTGTCTGTCTATTACGTGTCTCACACTCTGACTGTGTGAATGCGTGTGTCTTTAAGTCTATGTGCGTATGCGTCCTCATCTGCCTGGTGTGGTGTAGATGTGGAGATGAAAGTGTCTGCGGTCCACAGGGGAGCTGGCAGCAGTGCCGGACTGGAGGTCTGGTAGACAGAGAGAGGAGGGATGCAGCACGATCAAACAGATCGCACCAGCGCTGTTTATCTTAGGTGAGAATTCCTGACACAGGGGACGACCTCAACATAGGGTCAAAGTGAAGTAGGTACTTGATGTTTTTTTACTGTAGCTACTGAAGAAGAAGGAAATAATGTTTTGTGCCTCTATTGGATAAAATCACAATTCCAAAAAATTCCAATAGTACAAATTCAATGTTTCTTGGCAGAAGAGTCTTGTTTGGGCCATCACAGCACACTTGAAGGAGGGTGAACCATTTTCATTACAGGTTAAACAGATTGCCCCCTTGAAACTGTTGTGTAAAATCCTTTAACCCCTCACTGTATGGATTGCTGTGGTCAGTCTTCTGATAAAAAAAATAAAATTAAAAATTAAAAATTAAAAAAAAAAAAAAAACATGGGAAAAATCACCACCTGTGGTCAGAAGCGAACCTCCGTCATACCATAAGTGGACCTCTGGTTGGTAGTCGTCAAATATGTCATAAAAGACCAGAACAAGTTCCATATATGAGTTTAACTTTCCTTTAAAGATGACATCAAAGCCGTTACCATCCATCCCTGTAAAGACACAGACCATGTCTCGACTGCTGTAAAAAATCACAGGGTGTAACAGCACAAACTGCCCATCAAGGGAACGTTCACTGAAGGTGTGCTTTACAGCCCACACCGAGTCACGGGCAATATCAGCCCATGTAGTGCTCTGCAGGGGGACATAGCTCCTGTTTGTGGAGCATGAGAACATTAAAACATTCCACTTCTGTACAGTATCTCCTCCCCCTCCTCCTTCACCCCTCCAGTTTGCTGCCACTTTGTTTGTTTGCGTACGTCTGTTTTTGATGGGGCTGTTGATGTCGGCCCATATGCCTCATTTCCTCTGCCAGAGGACGACAACGGAAGCCTCACAACCAAAGCTGTGTACCTCCTTTTTGACAAAGTCATGCTTAACCACTATACATGTGCAAGGATATCCCAGTTTTCAAGCTCAGAAATGATCCATTTAGGTCACCATTTTGTAAAACATTGCAGATTGTAGTTATGGCTGAGTGTAAGCATAAACTTTTGCTGATGTTTTGGCTGTTATACCGTCCAGAAGGATATCCTCATCCGCTGGCTTGGATTTTTAGGCGAAGCATCACGACCAATGCACACGTCACAATACAGTGAGTCAAACAAATAAGTGGTCTGATGCATCTAATGTGTGTACATGAGTACAAAAGGCAGTTCAGCAAAACCACAACTCAAGTAGACCAGAGAGTGTGAAAAAAAAACCCTCTCAAACCCCTCCTCTTTCTTCCTGCTTGGAAAAGACCAGATGACAATAATGTGGAGTATGAAGCCCCATTGAGTGCTGCTGACCCCTCCTCTTCCACCTCCTCCTTCCATCCCTCCACCCCCTGGTCTTTGAAAGGCCTCCACATGTTTATGGCTCATGCCTGTGGTATGACGATGGATTCTCCATATAAAAGCCAGCAGGATCATGGGGTGTTTCAAATATTGCTCTCTGAAGACAGTTGCTGACAAAATGACAGCAGCCATATTTATTTTGGTCAGAGAGCAGGGGCACTTAGTGGGAAGTTAATCAGAGACAACCCCCCACCCCTACCTTCCACCGCCTCCCATCTCCCTGGGCTTCCAGCATCGTCCTCCCCCCCAAATAAAGAATGTACCCAGGGCAGAAGTCTCAGAGACTACTAGTAATGACTTTCTTCTCCGACGGAAGATTTAACACCGCTAAACTGCACGAGAGGCAGAAAAATAAACCCGAAAGTTTGGTTTGAGAACATCAGCGTAAAGCAAGTGTTGATTGCCCGTCCAGACACGAGTCTAGATAATCAATTATCGTATGGTTAGGGGGAGATATGAAACATAAGCGTGGAGACAGGGGGAAAAAAAGAATAATCCAAGGCAGAGATTTGCAAGCATGGGATAGCTGAAACAGAAGTTGTGTTAATTTGCGACTGTGACCGCAGCGGTGACCATAACTGCCACTGGCATTGGGATTCTGTAGACCTGGCCAAGTCAATGACAGGTTGATGTGTCTTTCCTCTTCACCCATACTCTTATTCACTGCAGCAGTTTCCAAAGTGCTCTCTGTCATCTCAGTTTCACAGGCATGAGGAAATCATCATCATGCTTCTGTTTGCAACTGTGATTTTTTGTCTTCAAAACCAGATTTAGGCAGTATTATATGAAGTTAATGAGTGAAGTGAGCTTGTGTCAGTGGTGGTGGCAGATCGGGGTAGGTGTTGCCCCTGTCAGACACCAATGCAGGCCCTGTTTTCGGAGCCAGGTCATCTATGCTGTTCAAAATAAGCAGGGTACGTCTGAGGCCTTCTCACCAGCTACTGTGTCAGCCCCTATGGAGCAGCCTTATTAAATGAAGATTAAGCTGTGGCTCCCCCCGTCACAACAGGCTGCAGTGTGAGGCGCACATAATCACTATGACAGGGCGGCCGCCAATTAGAGCCTTCCTTCTATCCTGGGAAAATGCTCCTCACTTCACTCCCGCTGGCGGGAAGAACTGATCCGGATTGTCCGTGATATTACCCTGGCCAAAGAACACCGTTAATCACCCATCAGTCCACTGTGGCAGAAATCAGAGCGGGACTTGTCATTTGCGCACCAGTTCTCCCTTCCAAAAGTCTCAACTTCCCTTAGAGCACCCAGGGAACATTAATTGGAATAATGAGATAAATACATTCGAGGACATAAGTGCAAACCTCTGTTTTCAAATACTTTGGGTTGACTTTAGAGTGGCGTCTCTAGCAGAGCTCGATTGTGTTTGGCAAATATCACCATGAGTTCTTCTGCTAAGACAAGAACACGCCCCATCAATTGGCCTAAAGTTAAAAGCTTGCATCTGTTTTAGAAAAAAACTGGCGTGATGGCAGAAGGCTACATCTGACAAAAACACATACAGAAATGTGTTTGAACGTCAGGCTTTTAAGCCAAATACATGCCTGACTCAGATGTGATCATGTGAGTGCGTAACTAAAACGCATCTCCTGCCAGAGCTGAAACCTTTTGGCTCAGACGGTATAAACACCAAAACAGTGTTACATGCTCACATGCACGCACACGTATTTAGTGCTTGCCCATAAGCAAAGACTGCCAGAGACCGGATCTGTTTGGTGTCTCAAATGTTGTGCGCTACAGACAAGGCGGTTGAGTTTCCTCCAGAGCGGATTTTAGGCAATCACCGTGACTCTGTGCATCGGTTTACAGGAGCAGAGACTTTGGAGCAGATGGTTCACAGACGGTGACGACCAGGAGGTCCTCAGCACTGTGGATTCACCGCAGAACCAGATTGGCTTCATACACAAACTGGCGTATATCCCACCAGTCAACCAAATCCTCATGGGTCTGGACGATCCGTGACGCATCTGGGTTCCCTTTGGTCTCCTGCACTAAACTGTAAGTGCTTGTCTGCCCACCTCTTCGTCATGGCGAATGGCCTTGAATGCAAAGACCTTGCAGGGCCTTAGATGTCAGATCACACTGTGGAGGAGTGATGAGGTGGTAAACAAAGTCTTAGGTGGGTTTATCTTTTTTTCTACACTCCTTTCACACAAACAGCAACAAAACTTGTTTAACTGGGCATGTTGGACTGGGCATCATGGCTGCAAGAGGGAGTTATTACAGTTACAGTTTAAACACAAACTGCACACAGAAATTATGACAGACAGTATTAGTAGTGGCTGGATCCAAGCACTCAGATGACTGATGGGATGGAGGGCTTGGCCTCAGTTAAGCCCTACAGCAGAATGGGTTTCTCTGGTTACACACAGGGCAGATCAATACTCCCACACAGGCCTTTAACTCTCCAAGTGCAGGTACATAATCCATTGGCCAAAGATAATCATTATACTGCATGTTCCTTCTTTCTTAATTTTTCTCTTTCTTCGAATCTGTGAGATCAGCAGAGTGGCTGCAAGTCTTCATGTGCTTATAGAGGCAGTTATAGAAGCATTTACAGTGTAAATTGTCCTGCATTGTTATGAAAAACAATGTCTTCTTTATGTTTTGATTATCAATTCCAAAACTTATAAAGCTATGAATCTTTACTATTCTACAACTTCTCCTTGTAAAACTTCTGTTCTCGTCTGTGGTTCTTTGGACTTGCCGGCTCTTAAACTACAAATAGCCATTAAATGAAACTACTTTTACCTACAAATCAAGAGAGCTGAGCTGCACAAATGTCACTCTGGCCTGCTACCATAAAGACTTTAGCGCCGTCTGAGAATCTGAAAGCCGATTTGTAAAACTGTTGGAAATTAGCCCGAGTTGCAATGGTGTGTTTGTGTTGGACTTTACTCCCTCTTAAATCTCACTTCAGGGATTACATTAAGAGTGGGAGTTTCAAGAGCTTTCACTTTTTAAGTTGTTTACTCAACATCTAATGTCACTGGCATGACAGAAGCAGCTGTTTTTCAACGACTATAGTAGAGTGGGTGGGCAAGAGAGAAAGAAAGGAAAATACACAGTGCAAAGATGGATTGATAGGCAGTGTGGGGAAGAGGAATCGACCTCGTCACACGCATCTGTATGTAAACCACTGAATCTGATGACAGGGGTTGCTGGGAAATCTCTGTAGGGAATTCCTTAATGGCATCAATATGGAGCAACCAGGCGCTGCAGTGTTATCACTGTCCTCACCTTTCCTCTACTCTCCTCCCCTCAGCGAGAGAGGAGAACCCAGTCTGTCAATGCTGATAGCGCCGGAGCAGCTATTAATAAAGTCTCTTTATTGTTTATAGCTTGTCCAGAGCACCATCCGTAGGATAGAGGAGCATTTTACCGTCTCATGGGTACAATGCGAATGCCTGGCACACATGCCAGCCAAGCAGCCATGAGGCAAGACTTCCTTATTCCTCCAGAGATTGTTCGGAAGATTTTCCATTTAAGTATGATTTGAAAATTATACACCAAATTTAAACAGACGGCTAAAAATGGTAGAATATGACAAATATTTTCATCAACATTGCTGGGAGGTTTTTTTAATAACTTTTTGTTGTCGTAATATGATCAATAGCAACTGGGAGACTTTTTCCGAACAGACTCCCCATGTCCATAATGTTGTGGTGGTCTAATCTAACTGCCAAAATCAAACAAGCAGGTCAAATTACCCAGTGTGGCTTCTCATGCTTTGAAATCGCTTTCCGAAATGTCTGTCCACTACATCTTTCCCATTTGTTTATTTTAGTTGCAACGCAAAAATATTCTCTAGAGAATATTGCCTAAATATTTCGTGCAACCCAGTGGGTGGAAACGTCCAAAATTCTTATTCATTTTTTTCCCCCCAAACTTCAAAAGTTTACTTAAAATTAGCTCAACAGTGGGATGGAAATAGCCCATGTGACATTGTACCACTTCATATTTTGTCAGTCTGTGTGCTCCACACAATCTCTCCCTGCCATTTTCGTGAGTGTGTTTTCAGGATACCGCTGGTCTGGCAAGCGCCAGCTGAGAGCAGCTAAATGAGACCCAGCAGTGCAAATGATATATGGTGTTTACACTGATAGGCAACTTGTACGGAACACATCAGACACGGTTTACAACTCGTCATTTATGCTGTGAAAATGTCTCTCCTCCTGACATTATCTGGGCTTTACTTTCTCTGCTTGTAGATGTTTTACATGGGGATTAGATCTTTGCTAACACACAGGAAAAAGAAGAACATCATTCACCCTGTCCTTGTGCACTTCAGCTAAGCTGGGAGACAGGGATCTGTTGATGACGTGCTGTGTAATTTAAATACGTAGATATGTAGAAATGCAAGCCAGGGTGATCAGATAAGCATTTCCATAAATAGTGTATACCTACATGCTGCTTCCTCTGTCTCTGTTTAATCCACAGCATCTTTGCGGTCTGCAGTTATATAATCCTATGCTTATCCTAAACATTGGTGTCTGATGTCCGCTGAGTAGAGCTGATAAAAATGTTCATTTTTAGATTGTCTTAAGTTCCAAGTGATCATTATAAGCACTTCTTATATGAAATCCATACATTCATGTGACAGCATGGTATTTAATGATCCTGCCATAGTCTAATTTAGCCCTTTCTTGAACCTCCATTCCCTGATCACCTGCATTTTAGAGGTTGGCCTCTCCTCCCATTGGACTATGCTCTATCATCAGTCTTGGGAAGTGATTATTTTACAATGTCAGTCGGTCAAGCTCCCATGCGATGGAACTGGATCTCCTCTAGTTCAACTTCAACGGCTTACATTTTTACATTGTATTTATTTGAACTGAAGAGTGTTGCATTTCACTAGCTTTTGCCAAATGGGAATTTTTCACTAGCGGTCGAGGGGTGGGGAATTAACAACACATGCCTAAGTCTGAAATTTACCTTTATTAAACAGGCCACCACAGCACTTCACGAGCCCGGAGAGTCCTAAGATGCATACACACTGACACTTTTACACACAGCATTTAACCACGCAGCTGAGGCCACCTCGCACTCAGTCATTGGATAAGGAGCTGGACTGCAAGGTTTGTAAAGGCAGCATCACCAGGGAACAGTAGCTTTAAGTAAGATGGACATGGGGAGTCTGCTGTCAGTTTCTAAAGGTCTGAAGAAGAATGGCTCTGCTATGCACTTAATTTAAACTTCACAGCAATTTCCCATTGGTGACTTCATGCCTGACATAATTAACAGTAGTAACCATGCACAACAATGCCAATTTTTTAATTAAAAGAAGGTCATAAAGTTTCTTGGAAAAGGTCAAGCAGGCAGGGTTAAGTTGTGATGAGACGCATAAGAGTTAGGGGAGAATTTCCCTCACCGACAGAAAAGGCCTTCAAAAACTAAAT
>JAQLOL010000025.1:19767565-19783924 GCA_029783665.1 Naso thynnoides
GAATCACAGTTTCCAGCCCAGAAAGCAGCGACTGCCTTGGTAGTGCTGAAACATGAGAAACTAACAGGGCTTATTTCAAATTTATTTACTCTTTCACCACTTCACTAAATGGTCGTCCTATTCAACCCTCCAGGCCAAAAATGGAGAAAAGTCCTCCTGGTTAGAATATATCCCTGTGTCTGTTAAACAATGTTTTTTCTTTTTTTTGACAGCCCAAATGATATCTGCCACTATAATTGCTTCCTTATTTGGTGAATTAAATATTTACACTTGGCCTATCCTAATCCAAAGTTTATGAGAGATGTAAAAGTAGGCTACATTAAGGGAAAAGACATTTATTTTAAAAGCACTGCTAACTGAGGCCATCACCCCAAATGGTGTGTTTGGACTGTCTGAGAGAAATGGTTTACTTTTTGAAAAGAAAGGAAAAAAAATCCCTTAGCTGTGTTCACACACAGAGAAATTCCTGATTGACTTCTTATTTAAAGGCCTGACATACATGCTGTGTACTCCGCAAATATCTCTCAGGCTGACGAGAGGAAACAGAGACGGCCATTGACGAAACCTGCAGTTCCTACTTTGAAGAATTCCACTGAGGAGAGGAAAGGAGATGGGGAGAGAGCGGGGAAAAATATACCTCAGAAAAGGAGTTGGCTCGATCATCGCCGCCATGGAAAAATACTGATATTTCAAGCCCGGAAACGCCACTGTGCACCTCAAAAAGGCAGACAGCGAAAAAACAAGGCTGGCTGCAAGGTACAGGGGTTACATGAAACAGGTGAACCTCTGAGAGGGGAAGAGAGTTCTCCTTTGGGATGAGTGGGCTGTTTTCTTTAATATTCACCAGAGTAGTGTAAAGTGAACATGGATGGAGTTGGGACTCACTGACAGAATAGCTCTCATACACGTAGCAACATATGGCTGCATAACATCCTTACCTCTCCTGCAGTGTCTCATGGCCATTTTGCACATCCTGGACTCAGCAATAGTGGGACAGGGTATAGTGTCCTTGGGTGGTTTCTTTACAATGTGCCGCGTCCGGGTCTCCAGACCCCACTTATAGCCACAAGTTTTGTTTCTCCTGGTGCAGGCTCCCCATTCGCTCCACTGGCCCACCTCACAGCCCTCTACAGGGACAAACAGAAACAGTGATGTGCAGTGAAACCACAGCAGAACGCACCTTAGAGGCAACTCAAAGACCTCAGGTCAAGCTTTAATAAAGGGTGAAGGAGCTTTACTGGTGACCTTTAACCTCTTTGTGTGTGGTCCTAGTTGAACTGTTTGTTTACCAAGTCCAAAATAAGCAGGCCAGCTGAAAAATTATAGAATTCTGAGTACAGGTTAAGAAAGGATTAAAACCCAAAGTTGTTTACTTTCTGAATCTACTTTTTTTTCCTCATTTTAGTACATAGCTGTGTTGTTTCACGTACCTCCACACTCCATGGTGTCCTCCAATGGGGCAAAGCCCTCAGGGCACTTATCAAAGCAGCGCCCTTTGTGTAGGTAAAAACCTGACTTGCACTTGGTGCAGAAGTCTTTGCTGAAGCAGGACTCGCAGTTCTCTATCCTGCACCCTAGAGGAGGAGAGAAAAAGGAGACTCATCAGGGTATAAGCAACCCTCTCATCTGGAGTTGATCGAAAGCTAAGGGGTTTGGGGAAGAGGGTTTTTGAAGGGATCATACGGTCTCTCTCTTGCAAAAAAAAAAAAAAAAAGCTGTCGATGCCCTGTGAATCATTTCTCTCCAGGGCTCAAATGTATTTCAGAAAGCTTGTTTTGCCTGACAGAGACTTTTCTTTCATCTTGCTGTTCTTGTTTAGAGTTAGCAAATCAACAGTGTGACAACACAATAGCAGAAATGGTGAGAACTTTCAGTATGTCATGCTAAACTCTTTCAACAAATTGCACTGACATGCAACAGTCTGGACATAAACGCACACATGTTTTCAACTAATGGTGTGCTGCAACAGGAAGAACACATCCTATTAGGGCTCCGAATAGTTTATTTAACAGCTTTCTTATCACTCACATTGCTCCAATATTTCCATCACTGAGGATTATTGGGAAGTCAGGTTTTCATTTTAGTGTGAATGATGGCTCATGATTACAGTGCTGGCCAGCTGTGAAGACTCTTTAAGTTTTGGCTACACTATGAAAGGGGGATGGTGGGTTAGGAAGAGGCAGGCGCAGGGCGACAACAACATTTAGTCAGCAAACACAACAGCACACTTACCCTCACACCACACGCCACACCCTGCGCCTGCATCTGACACATAGTGCCGTGCTTGCAGAGAAAGGCATGACTGTGTCATCAAGCTCTAACTCTGCAAATAGCATGTCAGGCAGGACCAAATTTCAACAGCCACACCAACAAGGCAACGCACAAGCCCACAAGATTAGAAGGAGCCTCCCAGAGCTGTCTGATTTATGATACTCCTTAGATGCTCTATGCGTCCCTATTGCCCCGTCGGCTTCCAGTGTCTGAGAACTGCAATCTATAACCTGCAGCCAGGTAGGCTGTCCTGTGCTCCTCTGACCGTGTCTAGTACAGGACACAACCATGCATTAGCACGTGTGCACTTCTTGCATAAACCTGCGTTACTGTGATTTTCCACATGTGAGAGCAACGGAGGCTGAGGGCTGCTCTCTTATCTGTGACCCTTGCAGGGCCCAGGGAAGAGAAGGTTCTCACAATCACACCCCTTAATTACACCATCTCCAGCTAACCATCAGGCGTCCTCCTCGACATTCCTCCAAAACGAGGGGGTCCCTCCCCGCTTTACTTTGAACCCTAAAGTATGGCCTCTGCCCACTCACTCTGGTCTCACGCTTTCCCGACCAGTCTAAACAAACCGTGGACACACACACACACACACACGCACAGACACACACACATACCAATCAGATATGGCTGGAGATAGACCAGCTCTGCGATGAAGCTGTACTTAACATTCTGAAAAACATTCATACACTTACCACAAATCACCATTCTCTTTGGTTAACCCGTATTTCTCCTGTTTTCTTGTTTTTAATTTGATCATTTGACATAATTTAACTTGTCTAAAGGTATCACCTGTGCTCCATTTTATCTTACATTTCAACATATGTCTTGGACCTGCTGTTGAGAATTTGGTGTGGAATGTCTGATTCCAAAATGCACTTTTCTGTTCTTTTTTGACTCTGCCTCTCATTCACTTTTTTTTCTGGGAGAAACTGATACAGTCAGGCTTGGGGTTGATACAAAACAAGCCTAATACCGGCAGCAGGATAATAAATCACCAAGCTAATTGGAAAGCACAAAGCTGTCTTTTACCCTTCACACTTCCCAGGCCTGTCATCACCTGAGAGACTTCTAGCTACCAAACAACAACAAAAAAAAAGAGTAAGAGGGGGAACAAGAACATCTGGCAGTACTCTCAAGCACTGAGGTTGTTGTGCAATCCTTGGTTATTGACAATAAATACGAGCAATGCAGATGTGTGAAATACTGTATCCTTGTAGGAACAGCAGTACTTGACAAGGTTTTTGATATAACATCATTGTTGTTTTCAGTTTCAAATGGGATGAGGCAACTGCTCTAATGCTTCGAAATCTTGTTCTCTAACTTGAAGATAAGTTACAATGTCACCCTAAAAGATGGAGGAGGTGGTTGACACATCAATACGGAGTTAGAATGCAGGGAGGCAAAGCTAGAGGGTCAGAGGTCACCAGTGAACGAGGAAGGTCGGAAGGGATCACTATGACAGACATTTATCCCTCTGTCCAGTTATCTGGCAAAAGGCTATCTGGGACAGTGAGGGCTATCTGTGACACTGGAGAAGCTCCCAAACGGATCACTGTCCGAATCGGCAGTCAGGCTGCTTCTCCTGCAGCTCCAGAAACAGATACAGGGAAGCGGGTTCATTCTCCCTGCGGGATTAACCTCTGGACCACCTTTAAAGTCTTCATCTAGGTGCCTCAGGGAGACTAATGAGAAATAATGAGGTCATCAGATCCCATTGAAGGTCCAGTGTTCCTGGGACTTAAACGCATTATCATCATTATCTCTCAGCCTGGTTCTGGCCATGAGTTATATTATGAACACAGAAGGAAAGGCCTTATGTTTCAGCTCTGAGAGAAGTTTCAAAAACTGCTAGCAAAGCTGCAGAGGGTGCACACTTTGAAGGGATCGGCTCCGAACCAGTTATACCATTACCCGTATCGCTGCTCTTGTTTTTTGTTTGACCCTGCACTTTAATTTACGAGTTTGCATGTCAAGTACATTTGAAGTTGAGAGATGAGTGAATGAGCGTTACTCGTAATCTAATAGTGCAGGCTTGGCAGAAGCAAGTCGCTCTGCTGTGGTCTGGACAAGAAACCCACCGATTTCATCTCGGACACGCAAAGCCTCATGTTAACTGCTGTTCTTCCGCAGCCTGACAGCACCATGTGTAATCACTCTAGTTATTTACATGAATATTTACTGTATAAAGAAAGAATGCTGAATCACTTTGTGTAAAATGATGAATCTCTCATGTTCCAGACCAAATCCTTTATGTTATCTGAGCTGAAGGTGGGTGTCTCCAGAAAGCTAACCAGACCTGATGTTGCGCAGCAGGAGTGTCCATATCGTAAAAGGCCTGGCAGTGTGAGGGGGAAAACAAGTCCTATTTTTCCATCCTTAGCCTCCAAGCTAAGTCGAACAGCTCTGACCTACTCTTTAGGCCCCCGGTTTGGCTGACATGGAAGCTCTGGCTTGCTCGCTGCCATCCAGCCATGTCCTGTGGAGCTGCGGATGGCAGGAGTTCATGGCAAAGGCCAGAGCTGCCATGTTCGTCCCAACTCTCTCCATGCTGTTTTTTCCACATGGGTGCTCACCACAAGCGGTTGTGGAGCTACATGAAGCAGAGATGGTGTTCCTGTCAATCAAAATCTCCCAGAGAGAACATGGATGACAGATGTGTCAGCAGTCCTCCCAGGTTCTTAAATCCAAGGAACATAGACTCTGTTGTGAATTTGCTCCTGTATCTACTCAGCCAGCTCCAGCATACACACAGACAACCCAGGCTTCAGACATCACTTCCATTCATACTACAGCACACACATATCCACAGAGTTTTTAAGAAAAAACTTGATTCATCTCTGATTTGGGCTGTGATGTCTTGGGAGCAGGGAGCAGGGCTTGGTTTGGTGGGTCTACTGTATTGTCTGGCAAATCTGAAAGTGCAGTTAGTAAAGCTGTGATGATTAAACATCCCTTGGTAGAGCTCAAAGGCCAAAAGCAACTGGTCTTTCTGTTGGTTAGACTGTGCAATGGAAATACCCACAAGCTCAGAATTAGAGCGAGAAGGAGAAAGCTTGAAGCATGGACAGGCAGAGCAGGAGAGAAAGCTGCCAGCTCTGCCAACTTAAAGTTGCAAAGCTCATGTTAGTGCCTTTGCACAGCCTTTGTACCCATCTGGCTGAGGCTTATGATGCATGGCTCCATCCCCAACCCAACAAATTCCCATGATGTCCTTTTAACTATAACAATCTTGGAAAATCCAATCCAATTGCCGTCTATTCTCAGTTGTAATTAAATGTGACAAAGCAAGAAATACAACACTAAGATTTGGTAACAAATACCCACAATCCGAGAAATGCAGTGAAAAGAAATCCAAATTTCGAAATCCAAAAAAACCCAGCCTTTGACAAAAAAAAGTCTTGAGTGGCACATGACGCTGGCACTACGTTGCGATATCTAAACCATGCTTTCAGGATATTGGCAATATATTGGCTTGATCTGATTGGTTGTTGGCTTGCAGTGAAAACAGCTGGGGTTTCTTCATGTTTTAAAGCCTGCTGCATTGAGTCAGCCCAACTGGTTTGGGGACTTGAGTGTGTGGATGTGTATGTAGCAGTGGGGGGTCCATAATACATCCAGAGGTTGGAGGTTTTGAATGCAACACTGCTCCCATGCTGACCCGTTCAGCACTTTATTTTAAAAGACAGCTCTGATAGTCGCCTTTCATAATTCTTTCAGCCCGAGGGTTTGCTTGTGATAAAAAATGACAGAATATGCTTTGGCTTGGGAACGTGTACTGAAACCAAAGTATTATGAAATGTGACTGAGGCGTAAGCATGACTGCAGCGCATTTACACAGATTTGGCTGTACATAAAGCAGCACACTGTGTGACCGTTGCTACAAATCTTCCCGGTGGAGCAGTGGGTTGACACCCTACAGACACTAGCGTGGGGCCTCTTCTGGGCGGCTGATAAGAACCCCTGTGGATAACACTGGGGTTACTGCGTATAGTTTATGGCTCATATCAACCCGCTCATTAGCTGCTGAAAGGAGTTCTTGCTAAGCAGAGATCCAGAAACATAATATATGGACATACAGAAATATATTATGCAACAAAATGGCATTGCTCACAAACCAGCTACATCTCAGTAATGGTAGTTAACGCCATGGCTCCCATGCTTCAGGCCTCTTTGGAATCCAGCTCAAGTGTAGCTGTAAATGGGCTTCCAGTTATTTTGTGGAAAGTATAGTTCCCACTGTTTTTGGCTCTAAATAAACTATTATTTTCTCTGCAGTGTAGGGGAAATCACCCAGAACAGTGAGCCTTAAATTTAAAATTCATCATGTGAGGAAGCTTCCCATTAGTAGGTTATGTACCGTATGATAAGGCAAATTTATGATTTAGAATTAAAGCATGCTGGACTGGTTTAGGCGCTGCAAAAACAGCATTAGGATGGTTCCCTAAGAGAAAAGTCTTTAAACACAGCCATTAATGCAAATTGCTTTGCTTTGAATTGAATAAAAAACAACTGTTTTCTTTTGTATTTTACTGCAAAACAGTAAAAAACTCCTTCATTTTCTGTCATTGACTGTTGCAGCCTGGCGATAAAGCAAAACCTATTAAAAAGTTAAGTTTAATTTTTAATAATTAGCCTTTATTCCAAAAAACTTATATTAATGTAAATATTTTAACACAATATTGAGGTATAATAAGATATGCCGTTAGCTAATGTTTTTAATTTCAATGTGACTGCGGCCCTTAATTGTCCAAGATTTGAACCCACAGACACATAAGTACGTCATGTGAAGTAAAAAGTCTACAGTAAATTGTTGCTAGGTAATTGTTGCTTTTGCCTAGTGCTTGTGAGGATAGGCTACAGCCAACCAGTGATGCCAGACAGAAGCACACTAAGGATTACCCAGTAATCATAGGCAACTAAGGATTGTTTCCTAAATACAGTTTTCCCATCATTAAAACACGACTGATGATTAATAAGTTTGTGTCCTAAAGTGAATAGAGGTGTCACAGCATCTTATTATGTGCATGCGCAGGTAAAATCTTTAGGGGAATATGCAGACAGTTTGAAGTTACTAACTCTCGTGGTCCAAAATATTGTGTAGTCATCCAAGAACAACCATTTGAACTTGTCCAACACCTGCCCTATTCTTCTGATTTGGCACCCCAAGACTACAATCTCTTTCCCAAGATGAAAAAAAGAACTGAGTGGTTGCCATTTTTATTATGATGATGTCATCACTGCAGTAGACCACTTCACTGAGGTTTAAGAAGGCGACTTCTACAAAGATTTGTAGAAGTTTTGTCTGCTTCATGACCAGTGGACTAAGTGTATAACAAAAGGGACCTTGTTGCAAAAAAATGTGCTGTTGCTAGGTTTTCTAAAACTGACTCTTTCAACCTGAGGCCATGAACTTATCAATCCCCCATTGTATAAGCAAATTTCACAAGGTGATTACTTCAGTCTAATTTTAGTAGTGTTTCACTGACCTTAACCTCTTAATGGATCAAATTGTCTATGTGGTTTTCCTTTGCATTGCACTGCATCATATTGCTAGCTCACAGAATATAAAGTGTGGTCTCTACAACATGCCTTCAGGAGCCCGCTCAGAAAAAATGAAAGTCAGGTTTCAGTCAGTGTGGCTGAGTGGAAGCCTTTTACTTGTCTAGCTCTTGTTTTCCCTTACCCAGGCAGTCCACAAAGAAAAATTCTTGAATGAGATAAGATCACACAGACAAACTCTGGTGTAATAATAAGCAGCTGCTCTCTAAGTGTTTCAGAGACTCTGTTTAAAAATCTCATGATAACAGAGACGTAATGCCACGTTCCAGGCTTCTTTAGAAACCAGAAGCGCATAGCAGCTCTGACCATGCCGGCATAGAGCTCCTCACTGTCATTTGTCCACTGTGTCTTTGAGCTCCTGCATACCGGCTGCCTGTGTCAACGCACAAATATTCACTGACCCGACAATCAGCTTTCAACCCTATAAAATATCCGTTTATGGAGGTTGCACGAGAACTGTTGAGTTAAAATGACATGCGGAGCGCAGCTGAGAATGAGGGTCAAATAGGAAACTGGATTAGAGAGCCATGACTGAGGCAGTGATCACATCAAAGTAGGTCTCGCTCTGAGATCTGATGCTACGTGACAATACAAGATGTTGTTCTATGAGCAGTTGGTTCGGAGAGGGATTCAGATTAACTTGCCACACATCAGGATCAGTTAAAGTCAAAATTCGCCCAGCATGGGGATACAGCGGTTAGAATAGTGGGGGTTACACTGAGAAATGAAAAAGACTTTTCACCAAAGAACAAGATGTCTTTCTCTTCCAATGTACTCTGAGTCATAAAAATGTAGTGAAACGACTGTTACTGGGTAAAACTGCAGTAAACCAAATTTTTCTTGACTTCTGTGATGGCATTTGTCTCAATGACACAGTTATTCTGCAAAAGAATAAAATCTGATCACAAACAATGACCCCATGTGCTCAAACAGAATTTTTGATGTTTGCAAGTAGGGTAAAAAACAAGAAATGTCTCTCGATTCTCTCAGTCCGCACATTATTAGACTCAGATCTTTTACTTGTCTAATATATTTGGCCTTATCTGTGTAAGAACAGAGTAGGAGCCTCTCAAAACTTCATAGCCTTAACATCTCACATTTGCTGTGTTTAACACAAGCAATAATAGAAAAATTCAGTTAAAAATTAACATGTTGCTAGCCCAAATATTAGAGGTAATTACTAACCTTCAACAGCTAGCTTAATGTTAGCATTAGTGATGGATACATCACTCTAAAAGTCCTATCCTCACGATGAAACTGCAGAGTTCACAAACCCTCTGACTCGGCAGTAGCTGAATGTAAGCTAACCAGTGACCAGTGCTAGCTATAGCCACACACAGCTGAGCCCGACATTTAACTTAGACAATGCTAGAGTTAGCAGAAGGCACATTTTCCTTTTAAGAGGCTAATTATATCCACACATCTACACCAAGCTAATATATTGATATATTGCTTTAGTATGTATACTAAATGTATAAATAAATATATAGGTGAATTAGTATGTCAGATTACTTTCAGATGCTACTTTGCTGGTGTTAAAAAAATCGTAACATGTTACTGAGTAATGCCTGACAGCCCATCTCTGTCATTTAACTTAAGCAGATTGTCAGATTTCTAGGAACTAAAGTTTACCAACAACCAAAGTTGGCTGGTGCAGCTTTAGCATGTTTTCATTTTCATATTCCAAAGGAGCCAACGGATGTACTTGCATCTTGTTCGACAGTGAATGTACGAGCAGAGTTTCTTCTTCTTCTTCTTCTTCTTCTTCTTTTCCTTCTGTGGTTGCTGTTCGCGTTATTGGCCCTAAAGGTTCGGACACTCTCCTCTGGGGCTTGATTTTAGTGCTTCTGTCAGGAGTTTGGCTCAGGGATCCAAATGAGTTCACGTTCCTCTCTGTTTTCATATGAAACACTCAGCCAACACCTCGGGCTCTATGTAAACCTATAAAGTCTCTCTCTCTCCCTCTCTCAGAGTATATTCCACGTTAAAAAAAGGTTATGAGATCTGGTGCTACATAAAAAGCTGAGAGAAGTTTCTTTAATTGGATTTTAGAGTTATTCCTTAACGAGAATCATGAGGACATTTTAATTTTTCATTGTTATTCTTGGAGGGTTTTTTTTAATAATAAAACATAATTCAGAATGTGTGAGACCTGAAGGTGTGGTCTGTCCACAAAACAATAAAAACATTTCCTGCTGTCCACGGGAGTAATATGCGCAACAATAGGATGATTATGAACGAGAGCAGCCCATCCAGGTACTTTGCCTTTGTGTTAGGCCTCTGCTCTGCTAAAAGCAGCATCTCTTTTTCAGGGTTTTCCAAACTTTTTGGTTGCTACTTAGTAAACATATAATATTTAATTAGCAAGCGTGCAGGTGATGTCTGTATTTGTCTGTGTGTATGCATAAAGAGCACCACACGACTAAGCTATTGCTGCGATGTACGAACATTTCAAGATTTTTCAAACATGACTTTTATTTCTTAAACTCAGCAAACCACTGTAGACTGACCTGCTGTAACCGAAGCTATCGCTAATCCGCTGTTATAACCTCAGTGTCATGGGCCAACATAAACAAAGCAAAAAACGTACATTGTACATTGTACATTTCAGCTCACATTTCTGTATATATTTTGTTGGTAACGGTTAAATATGCAATTTTAAATCATTTTAAAATTTTATTTGTTTTTTTGAAGACATCTCTCAAAACTCGAAGAAGCTGACATTACAACTACCTCACTAAATTATCAGGTAATGTATTTCCTATTTCTAATACTTTTTTTTTTTGTTAAACACTTTATTTTGCTGTTTAGATAGTGTGTCCAATGTTAAAAGCCTTTATGTACTTTATGCTGTTTTAAGTATTTATACTTAGATCATCTTAGTTTATGTGAATTATTTTACAATTTTACTTTATTTTATAATTTTTACTTTGGTTAAACAGACTGTCCTGGCAGACTTACTAGTGGACAGTCTAACCAAAGACAGTTTAACCAAAGTCCATTCTAAAAGCAACTGTATTAAGTTAAGGTCATGGTTTTCACGGTCAAACTTTAATTACACCATCACTTTGACTCTTCTGGGTTGCTGCAATATACAGGCATAATCAACACAAGTATTTTACTAAATAACAATATTAACTAACCTGTGATGAACTGTTTTCCATAGAAGAACACAAAGGAGATGTCTTCTTTAACTGGCCTTTGTTTTTAGGGAAGTAAAGTAAACTGTAAAGTGCTTTGCTTTTTTTGTTTGATGTACAAAATGAGACCCAGCAGTTTTAGGTCTGGGAGACACTAGTTATATTTTTTGTTCATTTAATTCATTTATGTGCACTTTATCAGCACTTGTTTTCCCCCAGAAAGGAGTGTAGTCATTGTGAGGACAAGATAGTGACGCATACCTTCATTCATCTATTACCAAAATATCTAATACAATTTCTTCAGTGAAACAATAATTACAGTGAGATAATTGGAATTAGATCATGTCTGGCTTTCTGCATAAATGCACTACTAAGCTTAAAGGTTAATACTGTGTTTACTGCTCTTAATACTTTGTTATCAAACTTCAATGAATACACAGTTGTTGAAGGAGGACCTGGACATGTCAACTGTGACTGGCTTTCTTTTCAAAGTCAAAAACTACTTGTGCTGTTAAGAATTAACACTGTCTGGTGAAAGTTTCAATCCACAAGACCCTGCAGACAGTCAACAAAAGAAGCTATTGTGAAGCCTTAATGCTAGTAATCGTAAAATATAAAAATAATCATTTCTGCACTTCAGAAGATGTTGAACGACATGGCCCAAAGGGCTGGACTGTACATGTTGCTCCCAATGTGACTTGTGCATTTGCACCTGGAATTCATACCTTCAATCATTTTGGTGACTAGGGATGTTTGATAATTCAACTGCAGAGGGAGTGTTAAAGAGAAATGAGAAACAGCGCTTATCCTTGCTGAAGTTCACTGGTAAATCCCAAGGGAGACAAGGCTTCACTACTTACATCCACCTGTGTGAACAAATGAGCCGTTCAAATTGTGAGGTATGTGTGACTCCTCTGGACAATTGACAATAAATCATGTGTTGTGGGAAAAGGGGAGGTTGAGGGAACGAGAATGTGTGTCTGGGGGAGATGGGTTGGTGGGGCTGTTGGGGAAAAGAAGGGGAAAGTCAGCAGTGTGGAAGGTGGAGGGGTAAGGGTGAAGGAGAGGACTTACTGGAGCACATGTTGAGCTCAGGGCTGCGCATGCCGTAGTATCCGGCTGGACAGTCGTGAAGACACTCCCCGTACTGCCTCATCCTCTCCCTCCGCAAAAACAGGAAGAGTTTGGGCTGGCAGTTTACACAGCCATTGTCTCTGGAGCACACCGAGCAGCCTTTACAGATGGGATACGCTCCATAGCTAGCTGTAGGACAAACAGAAGAATAAACAGCAAAGGTGAATAATGAGCTGGTATAAAAAAAGAAATGTGTCAATATACTGCAAGAAAAGTGCCTGTTGGACGGTCGAACAGTACCCTCTCAAAACACACATCTCTGACGTCAGTTAGAGGCTGCTTTCTGTTCTGGACATCATAACTGTTTCAATACATAATACGAAGACAGGTAGAGTAAGTTGAGAAATTTCCATGCAGCTTTCTCTTTATTACGATGGGGTAAAGTTCTTCATGTATAAATATGTTTATATATAAAGTCAGTGCAATTCTTTTTGCTACAGTTACATTGGAAAAAGCATCTGATATGGTGGGTCCAAACTGTGTTTCTTATTATCACTCATCTATCATCACTAACTATCACAACTATGATCCTGACTTCACCCAACAACGACAGGGTGAACTTGAGGCTAAAGACTCAACTGTGGGAGGGCTGACCAGAAGAAGACAGCTCCAGTACAAGGAAAAAAATTGAAAAAAAAACAACCATAATAGATATATCAGCAGGATATTCTCTAATTCATAGTAAATATGTTCAATTCAACAATTTGTCATTCATGCAAACTCTGGCTCCCCTCTCGATGTTCGAATCCTGATTGGTTATGAATGTGAATATTGCATTAATTCTGGTCAGAGCTGGCCTCCTGAACAATTCTGTTGAGACAGCCGATGAAAGCCCCCAAAACCGCAGTGGCTCTGGCCTCGGCTCGAGTTGCCTGCGGAAGACAAAGGAGCCAGTAAAAAGACAGTCCACTCCACAATAAGGGACTTTCAGTGTAAACTCCTTAGCATCCCCGTTTACAGGAAAATGTCCTTGGGCGAATCGAATCACTCCAAACGAAAGACACTTCAACTGATGTAAGCCAAGTCTTAAATATCACAGGCAGGGACTGGGTAACAGCGCCGCACAAACTGAGCGACCTACCACAACGCTTAATAAAACACTGTGCAGCAAAGTGGACAAACCCTGAGAGACAGAGCAGAGCATGCCTGCGTTACTGGCCATGGACCGGCATATTAAATTTCTCTGAACAGATTCACCCAGACGAGAGTGAGCACTAAGTGGACCCAGTGCAAGCATCAGTTTGTAATCATGTGAAAATCAGTCAGCGGATGTCAGACTCCTCTTTTTTCTTTTTTTTTTCTTCTTCTTCTTCTTTTTTTGGTGTTGGAGTGCTGGGGACTGTCTTCGGGGATGTATGCCGACTCTATCAAACTACACTCATTCTCCTGAGGCCAGGGTGGATGGAAGCAAGATTAAGTGCTAATCAGAAGGTGTCTCTGATGGTCTTTAGGGATGAGGCATACAGCGACACCCCATCGATCACAGCAGCGCTGGGGTGTGCGCTCCGAGCCTATTCATCACACAGACTGGTAACTGTTCATCTCCAGTCAGCACTCGCTCGGTAAGACGTGAGGGAGAAAAGAAAACACAACAAATATGACTGGTTTCAGCTCTTCCAGCTCTCACATGGAAAATTGTGTCTTATGTCTAACTGTCAGTCAAGTGTTGAAAGTATTATTATTTCTTATTTCAGTTGTGCCAATGGAGTTTGTCTCTCCATTCAATACAACATCTTCAGGATCGGCTGGCTCTGCTTGTTGGACACAGGAGCTGTTATCAAGTTTACAAATGGCTAAAATACAAATGTGCAGCTGTTTTTCTAATTTAGTTTTTTAAACATGTGCCTTACAGAAATTGTTCAAATAATCTGCAGGCATGTATTTCTTAACATAAAAATATATGCTGAAATTGTTATATTGTCATTTTTGTTAAATAGCGTTACTCTTTCCTATCAGGTAACACCACAAACATGATTTCACACATATATCTTGTATTTCTTTCTGTCAGTTCTTCTATTCAACTAAACTGCAACATCAGCCCAGACCTTATATCGAACCATATATGTCTGTTGAATATACAGTCTGGATGTGTTTACAGCAAACTGACGTTTCATTGAATTGGTCACATTCACTCCCTCAGCCCTTGCCAAATTTAAACAAAACACTGACAGACAGGGAAAGCCAAACTGGCAAATGTAAAGAAGAGGGAAGCTGGAAGGCTTATTTCTCTGGTCTGTTTTGAGTGGGCTAATCTTTGACTATTAACAGTGTACTAACAGTACTATCTTAACAGTAATAGATAAATAAAATCAGGGTCTGATTGCTGGCCAGTCAGTTAGCAGAGAAATTTTAGGCACTGAAAAAGTCTCAACATGACTCTGGCACAAAAATCCAGCTCACTCTTTGTTGTCAAACATTTGTTTTGCTGGTTGCTAATCTAGCAATGCGCGCTGATTGAGGATAACATAATCACACTCTGTTTGAATGCAGCAGATCCCACATCCTGGAATTAGCGTTAGATGGCGGGGCGTGGAAAGGGGGATGGAAAGGCTGTACATGGTGGAGAGAAAGTCTTTCTGGTGCTGATCTAGGGAGATTAGCTTGTGTGTGTCTTTGGAAAGGTTTGGGGGTTCAGGCCACAGGTATGTCAGGAAGGAGGCCGCAATTCACAGTGTCTGGAGCAGTGCTGTCCAACTCACGTCCTACATTACCGGCATAATGTCTAACGCACTTTACCTCAATCTGTGGACTGCCAGCAGGTTTCAACCTTTCTCAAAGAAAACACCCATTCATTTGAATTGGAATTTTGAGACTAGAAGAAATATAAGCAGATCCCCTCTATTGCAGAACTGAAACTGTAGAAAAAGAAGCTTGCGAGTAAAAAATTTTACCTCTGCGTGCTTTATGGCATGAAAATTGAAAACAGTTTGCCAACGCATGTAGCAGGCATGTTTTTAAGTGGCATTAAAGAAGAGAAAATCAAAGGGAAATGGGTTTTAGTTCTGAGGTCTCTATAGATCATTGCAGCTTAACCTAATTTGGCAGGAGCATAAAGCTGTATGTTTAGTGTGTTCTAAATTATGGATGTGGTTTTTGTTTTGCATATTGTGTCTTCCCCCAGCTCTAAAACAGCAGACACAGTCCATCAGAATGCAAAAAAATATGCAATGCGTCATGTTTTGACACAAGCTCAACTGGCCTCTATGGCTTCTTCTTTACCCACAACTCATAATGCCTTGGCTCTTCTAGTGTTTCTTCTGTCAGTCACACTGAAACTGAAGTGACCCAGACATATAGAAAAGCCACACAGAGAGTGAGCATTGTGAGATTATGGATTACCATGCATGTTTTTGGAAACAGGAAAGGAGCATACACGCCACTCCAAGTGCCACTCCCTACACATGATAAACTGATGCCGTCTACGGTTTCAACCACAGAAAACATATTACGTGAAACAAAACAAAATCCACACATCCCACTTCTGACAGCTAAGTGAAGATCCCTCTGAGCCCCCAGTATTGTATTTACAAAAGCCAGGATCCATATGAACATCAATGAAGAAGCCTCTGCAAAGACTTTTTAACATAAAGATTTAATAAGTGTCTCAATGTGTCATGTTTACAAGGCAGAGGGCTGGTATACAGCTGCTGAACCATGTGACCCCCTTCACAGATCCTCTTCCTCACTCATCATAAATATACTGACAGCTAAACGGAGGATGAGTTTGTGTAACAAACTGAGAAAAATACAGTTTGACTTTGACAGAATCATTTTGTTAATTTGCATCCACAAGGGAAGTGTACCTAATGCATGTGTTTTGAAAGAGTGCTGGTATTTACTAATTGGATTTAGGGGTGTGAATGTTTCATTATCTCACGATTGGATTCCATTTTGATTCTTGGGGTCAAGATTTGAATTAAAATCGATTCTTCACTCAAAATGATTTCTGATTCAAATTCAATTTCTGATTCAGCACACAGAGGATTAGATTTCAGAATCTACTTCGGTCTGTTATGCAAGACAGAGTGGCATATTATGGCATAAAGGCAAAGGTTTTTTTACATATTAAACTGTAAACTGCTAAAATGGAAATATGCAAACAAACCTTTGACAATAGGTATCGTTTATTTATGGTAACCTTGCACGAATAAAAACTTTTTGACAAAAAAGTTTTAACAGTTCAAGAAATTCAATAACAAGCTCAAGTTGTATCAAGGTGATCAACCAAAAATTGTAAAAAAAA
>JAQLOL010000025.1:19814300-19839857 GCA_029783665.1 Naso thynnoides
CGCCCCCCCCCCCCCTGAGGCTGGCTAGCATTCTTTGATCCAAAGCTGTTCCCAGTGCAGCTGGCTTCCCTGTGGCTTGCAAAATAACTAGACCCCCCTTGATACCCCCTTCTAGAACCCCCTTCCCCCAACATTTCCTGCTCCTTCCTTCTGTCTGACCCCCACCACCCTCCAAGCCTACCACATTTCATATAAGGGCCCCATAAATATCCTCAACCCCTCTATGGACTGCCCACAATTACTAGAGCAACTCTACCTCTCATTTAAAAAGCAAGATACCAACTCCTCCCACTGAAAAGCCTTACCAACACACATACTTAATCAAATACTGTACAAACTCGTCATTGTGTGCAGCACACACAACCTGTGTATGCTTGCACAAAATAATCAGGTTTATGAAGGCCAATATAAAAACTATTTACTCTACCAATTATCACTACCTGGGCCATTAATCATACACTGTGGGACTCAGGAGTGAGTAAGCTTACATGTGCCTAGACCACCCCCCTTCCTATGCCACAGCTCTGCAAAAACACAGATCCTTCCACCACCACCAATACTGATTTTAGCTGTCGCTCAGAGTCTGAATTCTTTTCGTCGAAAGTAATGTTTGGGATCCGTGATAATGTCTCTCTTAAGTCAAGGTTCGACAAGAAAAACGAGTAACATACTACCACTTTCTAAGCCATGAATCTGGGTCAAATGGTGGCAAAACCACATGAAGAAGGGAAGTGGAATGATGTCAGCGTCTGGATGGTGCATTACAAGCGTAAACAACAAATAAAAGCATTACCTCAGCATAATGAGCAAAATAGGGTTTGGTCTCCAAATGACAGCCCATATCTCTTAACACTTTCTCTGCGGTAAAATGATGAAGGAGGTGGATAATGAGATAGAAAAGGACCAGTTGTGAGTTGGTTCTTATGTGTCTCAGATGCCCAGAGGAGGGAAACGGAATACAGTAAAACTGATCAACTCGTCACTCACCCGACAAACTACTAACAAAGCTCTGCTGGACAGATGATTACACTTCAGGTCATCAGAACCCGGAGAAAATGATGCTTGACAGTAAAATTGCTCCTATAGGTCATTATTGGGAACTTAACAAGTTTGGGAAAGTGACAGCTGTCTAATGACACAACATGATGGATAACACATGTTGGAGATCACAGACACCCATCCTGGATTTAAGTCTGCAGGCCGACATGATGTTAATGTAGAGCAAATGGGACAATGACGAATAGCTTTAGCTCACTGATTGCTTAATTAATATAACAATTTGATTCAATTTAGTGTTATTTGGATAAATACTGTAGTATAAGTGCTAAGAAATTGATATGGCAATATATTGCAATATTTATTTTCATGATATGCGGCATTGTATTGTGACCCATGTATCACTGATGCGTATCTTATCATGAAGACCTTGCCCACCCCTAACAAGCACTTTATTTCTATATGATATTTAAAGTGTTCAGGGACATGGCAAGAATACTTACATAATTTATAATGGCATCTACATAAGTTCAGTGACACAAAAGAATACTTATGTACTTAATTTTTGTGTTATCAGTTTCACTGTGTCCACTTTTTCTGTGTCAAGTTTAAGTGCAAGACTTTCCTCAACTTTTATTTTTCATTTTTGATGTTACGGCAGCTACATCAGTGTGTTCAGTAATTTGCCAATACTGTTCAAATAAACTGGAAAGAACATTTTGACTTAAGTTGCTTTGACTCAATTTGTCTACTGAATTATCAATCTAGCGTACTGTGATGTATTAAGATAGCCCATATCGTACACAGCAACTTGTATTTTAGCTCTGTTTTTACATTTTCAGGGAACTGTGGAATATCCCAGTATATTGCAATATGTTTCGTATTGCTATGTACTGTGAAATAATTGTATCATGACCTATATAATGTGATGTGGATCATGACGTCCTTGCCAACACCTAGTCCTTTGCACTGTGTAATGCAATTGAACAACTCTAAATACAGCATCATTATTCATTAAAAAGTTAAATGAAAAACATCTGTACGTAGGGCTGCGTATCGTTTGGACTTTAATGATTCTGATTTATTTAGATTTTTTTTTTTTTTTTTACCAATTCCGGTTCTTAACAATTCTAAATTCAGATTCTTTGAGGGATGAGGTCAAAACCAGCCATATACTTATGTCACAGAAAAACACTTTTAGAGTGTCTGCTGGCAGCAGAAGGCCATTATATTCATATGAGGCGTGATGAGCAAGTCACTTATACTCACCTGAATATTCAGACATGCAGGGGTTAATTTTTTTCCCTGATGCTTGTTGTTATAATTGTTGTGCAGACGATAATCAGTTGAGGACTAAGTACCTCGTTTAAATGTTTAATGTGTGGGTCGATCTGGATATGAAGTGCCAGTTGTGAGCAAACAAATACAACTTTAGTTTCTAAGGTTATAAAACAGAATTGTTTCCTGTTTTTAAGCTTAAATAACAAATGTGTGACAGTTTCTAAAGTAAACATTTTTTTCCTCATAAAAGGAAAGGGAAGCAGTGTGGTCACTCATCTGCAGCAGAGATGTGCAGCTGCTAAGATGTAGCCTATATGAAAGTAAAAGTAGAACAAGTGTTTAGGAACCACTAAAAGGCACAGAAATTAAAATTTCTTAACAATTCCCTTGGAAATGGATACTAGGAACCGGTTTCTGGTGCCCAACCCTACCTACATAACACCGCTGACAAATACCAGCAACAACAAAAATATGTTAGGGCTGTATCAGATAGTACAAGCTTTATTCATTCCACTGACCTTCAAATTTTAAAATCAAAATTCGAAAGATCAAATTTTAATGTCCTGGCTGTGTACTGACTCCTCTGCCATATCTGCTGCCTTACTTGCAAAACACAACTTAGCTCACTCACTGGCGCAGCTCCAGCCAACATGTGTTCTGTGGCACAATAGCCTTCAGTGTTGACAGGTCACGACTCGTGAGTAACCAATAAGATAGCTCAATGGGAGTACTGAGTGGTGGTGACTACAGAAAGAGAGCGGCAGCCATATCAGAGCCTTATGTTGGCGAAAATAGTGAAATACATTAAATAAAATTGTTACTTAAAAATACATCAATTCCTCATTAAAAACAATGAACCTTTTAATTTAAATTAAAGATTTTATTTGACGGTGACGACTTAATAAAATGATAACATTCCAAAAATTCAATACAAGCTTTAACTGTAAAACAAACAAAAAATATTTAGTTCAGCCCTGATAGGTATATAAGGCTACAATAACAAGTTTGCAAAACAAACATTAACATCTACTAAAAGCACTTCCTCCGTCAAACTCACTGACATTGAGAAACGCCCCTTACCTCTTTACCCTACAATTAAGTCATCAAAGGAAAATATGAATTTAATTTTTTATTGGTTCCTGTTTGGCAATTCAGTAAAGTGTGGGCACTTGTCAGTCAAGTCAAGGTCAGATGTGTTGATCACAACAAACATGATCTGGTTTCCTCACCAGAGAGTTGAGCTAAACCTTAACCCCTCCAAACATCATCTGTGCAGCACAACACAGGAACATAAAGTGCCCCAAAAGGCCCAGGGCTTTGACCTGTACCAGCCAAACTCATGTAATCTAATTTCTAAAAAAAAGTCTGGCAATGTTTTCCTTGAAGGAGGCACATTTGTGCCTTGAAGAAAGCACGTTAGTACATCAGGAGGGTTATTTATTTATTTATTTATTTTAACTCACTGTCTCAGAGTTGTACAGTGGCTGCCCCAACTTACTTAAACCCTCACAAAGAAAATAAGAAATAAGGGGAAAGAAAAAAATGAGCGAAATGTCAGAGAGAGCAGGGAATGGTCCAAACTTACACACACTACACTATTGGCATCCTTTGGCCTTAAAGCCAAGCAGACAGCCTCCATGACTGGTTTTATTTTACACAATCATGATCCTGTTCCTTGGGGGAGAGGAGATTGCTTTCATTTCGACCCCTTACTCACATCGGCTCCTGAGTTTTAGACTTCAGGCTAGGGGACTCCTTTGGGTCTTAATACCTACCTCACACTTAAAGAGAGGGGTCAGCATTGGGGTTGTACTGTTGATGAGGAAGGGTGGGTGGGGGTGGGGGTGGTCCCAAAAAGGAGCCCCTTCTGAACATGTCTGGTCTAAAATGAATTCATTGCTAAACACAAACACATGATAGCATTTGGGAGACTCCAGGGCATTTGGAGCACTTTGCTTTCAGCTTAGGGTAAAATTGATTTTTCAGGGAAACCGAAATGATCGTGCGGTCTTTTTAATGACTCAATTGTGAGGTGGAAAGAGCTTCAGTGTTATATCCAAATACACAAGACTAAGATCCCAACTACCAGTGAGCTGTTTGTGTACAAATACAATCTCATGATGAGAGGGAAAGAACTGCTCAAATGATCATGTGCAGAAAGCATTTACTCAAAATGTCAAAGGACAAGTGTGCATTTGAGGTCAAAGCAGGGTCTCAGCACTGAACCAGTCATGGAAGGACTAAGGAAATAAACCCTGTAAATCAAACAAGGAAAACAAGGCTAAATTGGAAACACACACTTGGGACACTAAGAAGTCTAGACAAAAGGATGTGTGTGTATGTAATTACAAGTGCAGGCTGAATCACATTTTCACTGCCTACAGTACGTTTTACATAAGCTTTTATTGCATAAAATAACTCAATTACCCCAACTTCTGGTCTACTTTTGTGTCCCAAGCTGTGGGCAAAAGGCGAGCTAAATATCTGTGAAACCATCATGGCCAACAGCTGTAAAAATGTCCTCATTAAAAACGGCCATCAAATTCATTTGAGTCCACGCTTGGGTGCAAAGGGCTTCTGGGTAGAGGACTAATGACTTGGAATTTGGGTGTCTTTCAAAAATAGACATGTTCTGTCCATCGTCATAACACTACCAAAAATAAACTCGGAAATCCCTGAAACAGTCACGATATTTGTTCCTGCTTTAGAGATCTCAACAAACTGAGATCCCAAGACACAGAAAAAAGGTGAAAAGTAGAAAAATCACTGTTTGACTTCCTTTTTCAGTGTTACCACTAACCTTTGTGGTCTTTACAAGTAAATGGATCCAATTGCAGTAAGTCTGCCAAAAAGAACCAGGACTCCTAATCAATTCCAGACAATCTGCAACAGGAGATTTCGACAGGGCCTGATCATGTTCCACGGTTCAACCTTGACTACAGACCTCCATGGCTCTATATAAGAGTCAATGCAATCATTTTTGTGTCAACAGAAGTAATTCATTCCCTCTTTCCACTGAGCACTATGTGTTTGTGGATCATATTTGAATACAGACCTTCCTTCAAACCCTCAGCATTCACAATACACAAGACCCGGGGGTGGGGATGTAGTGGGGTGGTGGTGGTGGTGCAGATTTCTCCGTCCAGCATGAGGAAAATACAACTCCTTTTTACTTCTTTTATCAAGTTTCCTTCAAGTGGGCTGAAAGTTATTGGCGCTTTTCTGGGGTTGTGCGGTGCTTAGTGCATCTTTACATTTATCTAGGTGGAAACAGTAGGTCGAAGGGCTTATATATACGCTGTACCATTATCGTGTTAAAAACAGGTTTCATGACACATTAATAAATCGGGAGAATTATGGGACACCAGGAGGACACCAGGAGAGGGCAGTTAAAAACAGAAGTCTCTTGGAAAAATCGGGAGGGTTGGCAAGCATGGCTTTACCTTACATCAGATTCAATGCAGCAACAAGCACAAATCCACCATTACACAGATGAGGATTAATGAAAGAAAAAAGGGTGAGTGCTCTGTCGTTATCTTTGTCACGCTCTAAAACTGATATAAAAAGGCAGCCAAAACCCATAATCTCTCTTAACTGCTGACAAACACTATTATCTTTTATTTTTTCTCCACTAATGCTCACTATAATTGACACTGACTTAATGTCTTGGTTTGAGGTATTCATCCAAGGACAATTTCATTTTAATGCAACTAACTGAATCTTGAATTAGGAGTCAACAGAGGTCTGCAGAGTGCTCTGACCTCTGTTCACTCAAAGAAAAGGGGCTGAAAGATTCCTGCCTGTCAAAGCAGCTGGGACTGTCTAAACCCTGACCTCTTGCTTATGGAAAACTATCTAAGAATTGGCCTTGGACAGAGGGTCTTTAAAGGTTAGTGAGTAAAGCAACTTGTGGAGACCTGGAAGCACTTAAACCTCACAAAACTTAATCTTCAAGATGTGGGGGGGTCAGCATGATTGTGTGAGGAAGAGGCAATAAACACTTATCTGGGGGAAAATTCCACTAATCATTAAGCCCGTGTTCTTACTACCTGTTTACTGACTACCTACAAAGTCTAGCGTCAGCAAAGGGACTTCCCATTCATCCTTAAAGATGTCTGTCTAAATTGTGGTTCGCTACGAAGGATTTCTAAGACTGCAGTGTCCCCATTAAGCACACCAATAAGAAGTTGCAGACGGAGCTTTACTTAGTTTGGATTGTAATGAGAAACTAACCTGATGCTGATGCACTGGTGAATTCTGCAGAAGGTCTCAAAGATGAAGAGACGTGCATTCTCAATAAAGTCCTCCAGGCAAGCAACCAGGAAGAAGTCATTTACAAGAACCTGAGAGAGAGAGAGAATTATTTGCATTTTATGGACCCTGGGAAGATTAGCGGTCACCTAGACATCAGGGAATGGAAAGTAGGATGACACAGCTTTACATGGACATAAGTTAGAGCTTTTCTTAGGGTGCTTTCAAACCTACCTACTTTGGTCTGGACTTTCGGATTTTTCAGTTTGATCTGGACAGGCGTGAAACCTCCCTCGGACCATGGTCCGCACCACGCAGCCAGACCTTGGTCCGACTAAAAGAGGTGGTCTTGGTCCGGATCAAACTGAGCCATGGATTGGTTCGTTGCTAGTGTGAAACCATAACTTTTGAAGATTCGGAATTTCAGACGAATTACGGGATGTCACGACTAACAGGCTAATATCAGAACGGCAGGCATAAAAGGAAGGAAAAACAACGCATCAAAACAAAACGGAGCAATGAGAGCAACATTACAAGGGATAAACAAGGGGACCAAATACTTGACTGACATTTGGTCCGACAACTTCATAGTCAACTGGAGAAAACTCAGAAATTCTGAGGCTTTTCAACTTTTTTTTTCTTTTTTTGAGGGGATGAAAGAAAGAGGACAAATGAGGACAGGAGAGCAATTCCATTTGAAGATTAAAAAAAACAAACAAAAAACAAAAACTGCAGCAGCAGTAACACAAAAGTATGTGATGCTATGAAAACGGGTGCTTCGACTAATGAGAAGGCAAATGTCCCCTTGATGACAACCTAGATTGCATACTGGAGACACAGTCCATGTAGGTGATGACGAAAAGACGTAGCTATGTCATGTAAAAGTCTTAAGTCTGCTTAGATAATTGTAGTGTGAAACCAAAACTGAATGGTTTAAATGTATACAATTTAACAAAAACACAAAATCTTGGTCCGTACCTTGGTGTGTGAAAGCACCCTGAGACCCATTGGGGCGATCAAGCTGGGACCTTCAGACTGAACAGCAATGTGGAGTGGTGAGTGTAGCATCACAGTTTTAATCATATGCTTCTAGGTAGGTACTGATGTCTTATTAAATTCAGGAAGAAAAAAAATCTCCTCATTGAAACCAAATTTCTTTTCATTGTGATATACAGTATACAGTAGGAAAGGGATGGCCAAGCTGGCCACTTACATTACCAAAAGATTTATTTTGGCAACAGTTTGACAAAATGAAACTTCCTTGTATAAGGTGAAAGTAAAATTAATCCAGGGCCCTGCAAGGTGCTTTAAATCTACCACAAATTTTCAAATTCTACAAAAACCACATAACACAATACAGTGAGAACAGAGCCAACCACACAGATGACCACAATTTCTGTAACTTATAACCAGTCATCTGGTCTGGTGGTTCAGTGTCAACTTCACTGTGCAGTAGCGCCAAATTTCACGGCTCCAGTGATCCAACAACTGTAGCATCGCCAGTCCAAATAAACTCACAGATGAGAGCAAATCTTTTCAGCCGGCCATATTTAGTAGAATCTGTGTCTTGTTACAGGAAGAAATACAGGCTTGCTTGGACTCTTTGACACGACTGCATATGGCTGATTCATCTACTGTAAATGTTCGTGACCCAGAGGTACCACTGTGTGAAATGCTTCCATTTCCCAGTGCTTGCTGCACTTCAACTCTCCACTGAGTGCTATTTCACAGTCCCATCACAGAACTCCATCTTCAAAAGTTCTCCAACGATTACCGATCCTTTGTTTGCTTAAGCTGAGAAAACTGCTATCTGCTCAGAGTTCTGCTTGAATAAATCTCAACTACATGGCACTATCAGGCAACACACATTTCAGCTATGACAACGCTTATCTGAAGCTGACAAACTTTGAACAGTTAAGTGCACTGATTACTGTCATCTGGGATTCAGACCACAATGCAAACAAATTCCAAAAGAGGCTTGAGGAGTCTTTTATACACAATCTAAGGGACGGACTATAGGTAGGTCTTTGCTATTGACGTGCAAGCTTCTAACATCTGACAGTGATTCCAGATTTGGGTGGGGTGGGAAAGAAACAACAAAAAAAACTCTGTACAGTCTGTACAGCCCCAACAGGACAATTTAAACCAAGCTGAGCCTGCACCCCCATATGAAAAACACTTGGCTCAAACTATGGGTACAGTGATCTAAAGACACAAGAGCTGGAAACAATACCTATATCTCACTATTACAGCAATCAGTAAACAGATGGGTGCCACTTCCAAATGGCTCAAAAATGATGCATTACAAATGCTCATCAGAAAAACAGCCCATCCCAATGGAGTATCAGTTTACATCAATTGCTTTGCAGTCTGCAAAACGTCCCTTTACCTAGCTTTCTAAATGCTTGTGTGTGGATTTCTTTAAGGGAAAAAAAAAACTGTATTACCGACTTCAAACAAGACCATTTTGGGAAAATGTTTGCAGACCATCACAGGTAATGCATTAAAGGTGCAGTTAAACATTTTTTGGAACCACCCACCTCGCTAGACCTGCTTGTGAACTGAACAAGGTCAATAAAGGGCTTTTGTGCCTACTGGACACGCTCTGATATGACTGACAGGTAGGCTCAGTGTTAAAGGCACCTGGAATAACTTGCTCTGACTTGAGAGGCAGCTGGGATTGAGCATCTGTTTCAACCACAGTGGAGTCTCTGTAAACAGAACCCCATGAGGCGAGGTCAAGACCAATCCAGAGACTTCCTATAAAAGTGCGTGCAAGTGTTTAACAAGGTTGGTGATTGAGGGCGTGTGTCATGTCTTAGCTGAAATCGGATACAGCTTAAATATTGTTGATAGTGCATGTCATCATTTGGAGGAGGCCCCTGGAGGCCTTTGCACAGGAAAAATCTCATTTTCTCCAGAACATGTTTTGGATTTTTTAATGGCCTCACACAGATTTTAGGGTTTAACAAAGTAAAAACAAGTTTGGTTATAACTGCCTCATTTGTTAAATAGCAATTTGGGAAGTTTAATTCTCTTTAGTTAAAAAACAGGTAAAAATGGAATGGAACCGTCAGCAAACTGCTGACATGATTTATAAAAATTTACCCCTGGGAAAGAGCCATTTGATCAAGCCAGATGTTTTTCATTTTGAAGGTTTATCGTCTAGAGGCTAAAGATTAAAAAGGGGCCACATAACCCCAAGTTTTGCCTTTTATTTCTCTGCGGGTCCAAATTATCAAATCATCTGGGAAAACCAAATTACAGTGTGTACGCGAAGAATGAACTAAGATCAAATTATGCAAATTATACATATTACAACACACCAGTAAGGACACCTGCTCTTTCTGGAAATCTGATTACTGTGCACTAATGTGCCCCCAGAATCTCTACAGCTCCTCGTAATAGGGTCTACGGGGCTTAAGCCATCAATTTAACACTTAATTAATCATGTTGTACAGGAAAATGTTATTGAGCCCACTCACAACTAAATAAAAAAGGAACGCTCACACTAAAAAAAAGAATAGGTGAGGCATTTTTTGAAGGAAAAAATGAATTAAAACTGTTGCTTTGGCCATTCAGAGACGTTTGCTGTTAAAAAAGCTTTTACTGTTTAATTTTATCCTAACGGGTCAGTTACAGGCCAGATTAAAGTTTGACAAAAACTTGAGTCATACAGTACATACAGTGACTAAGAGGACCTCAATATTTGACAGTATGATATAAAACACTACTACTCTTCCGTGTGCACTGGACATGCAAAGGTCCAGCAAAAAGCCGCATTGTGAGAAAAGGCAGAGGGTCAGTCAGAGATTCGATCATCACTAACCCTCTGTACTACATAAATACATTTAAAAGCTTAGGAGTTTGACGACCTCCATTGTCACAATTAAGACCAAGTGCTTCTCATAGTTTGGCAACACAAGGTAGAAATGATTTTTTGTGAAGTTCCTAAAGTGGTTACTCACCGACTCACACTCCCTCAGTTTCTTCTGAGCGCTGTCAAAGTCAAAGTTCACGTACAGGCACTCCACAAACTCTGTGATTGGGTCTTTGTAGGTGTAAGATTCCTAAAAAAATATATAATATAATACATTCATTATTATGCCCAAATACATCGACAGGTCTATATATTTAAGTTGCTCTAGCTCTAAATTTACGCAAGTCAATGTTGAGATTAAAGCTGCGGCCGGTGACATTTGGAAATCAAGCTAGCTGAAGCATGAGACTCCTTGAGAAGAAACTCTGCTCCACCTTCCTCTTCCTGTTTTCGCTCCGGCTCATGTTTTATTCCATTTGCTGTCGCTCTCTCTTTTAAGTCCAGTTTATACCAATTCACGACAAGACAAAATGACTGCAGGAAAAGTTGCAGCGGAGAAAACTGTTCCATCTTAGCTCGACTGATATTGAACAAATTCTTAAGTTAAACACGTAATTCCGATTAAAAAACAAAGACTTGCAACACCACATACACTCCCTTGGACTGAATTTAGGTAATAGCAATACTACTGGGTAACGTGGTCAGTTACTCATTCTTTAATTAAAGTCAGGATGTTAATGATAAAGGGGTGAAATATTTACACTTACAGGCACTTTTATAAGGGGATGAAAATAGAAAGTGTGGTACCTGCTGTATGACCTTCACCAAATCTTTCAAAACCTGCCGGCGCTTACGGACATCCTTGTTTGTAATGACCGCTGTGGTTAGGTAGCGCAAGATGTGCGGGCACATGGTCTGGATAGCATTGAGGTATCTGGAATGAGGAGGGATAAAGGTAATCACTTATCAGACCGATCAAAGACCTGATCTTTACAAGGATACATAATATAACATTTTGGCTGCCTGCTAGGCTCCTGGCATTTAGGAGAGAGAAAAAGCCTTTGCAGCTACAACAGATAAATGTCCAAACAGTACCCGCACTTCTGGACATGGGTCTCAGCTTTAAGCCACCTCTTTCATTAGAGTCCTATGAGAAGGAGGAGAAAAAGGAAACCCTGGCAAGAAGATATAGATCAGTGAGCAGGGACCTGCCCAGTAGCTGAAACCCAATCCATCAGGGACTGATGTTTCAACCACAGGTCAACTGGCTAAGGGCTGAACACAAGAGACAGGAGGCTGTTACAGGCTCATTCTAATCCCACACTAACTCTGGAGACAGTGTTCTGTTTAAAAAAAAAAAAAAAAACATGTTAGGTCTGTACATACACACAAGCACACACCGCTTTTCTTGGCAATCAATTGACATTGACAGTATTGCCACTGGATTCTAAATATCTATTCTGAGCTTTACACTCCACTCAATATCCTATTGACCAAATTAAATCTGAAAAGAGGAAGTGAAGTGGGCCCCTTCAGGTGTCCTTTAGCTCAGGCCAGAGAAACACATGGTGTTCAGAGAGAAAGAGTTTCGACAACAGTTTAATTAGCTGATACAATTAAAGGGACAGGGGACCTGTGGCAGCAGTGATGTTGAGTCTAAAAACAGCAGTGGGCTGCTTGGTAAAGCCATCATCAGCCTGGTTTTTGGAGAGCTTACCCCCCCTCTCTTCCTCCCTCCCTCTCTTTGTAGTTGCTTGACTCCCGTGGAAGATTGAAATGCTCCGTGCTGTGTTCCTGATTAACTTACACCTACTGACTCTCCAGGGGGGGCTCCAATGGCAAGCAATCTTGCATGAGTCACCGTACCATATCTGTGGGGGCATTTACCCTATCCCACTTGGGGATTTTATCTTTTTTTTTTTTTAGTTTTCAGGCAATAAGCAGTGCTGCACTGGTTTACTGAAGATGTTACTAAGGCATGCTGCCAAGAAATCAAGTGGAACTTGAAATTTTCCTTGTTCAAGGGGACTGTGCAAGAAGACAGAAGAGAGAGAGGGTAACAAGGCCTTATCTCATGACTTGTCTGGAAAAGAAAATTAAGTTAAGCAACTGATGGAGTGATACATACAATAAAATAAATACTGCAGCCATTTTTGCCCAGATTGCACCTGTATCATACTTAGTTACTGAGTATTATTTCCCCTGAAGTCAGTGTAATCTTTCAGTAGTACAACACAAAGCTTTGGACAAAAATCTGCTGACTGCAGAGTAAGGGAGGTCAAATGTGGAGCTGAAGGCCAGCCACTGGTCACCAACTTCAGCCAAAGGAAGTACTGGTCAAAAGATGGGAAACAAGAGCCAAGCCTCAGTGGGGAAAACATGAGGTTTCTAGACTGTGAAACTGCAAAGCACACAAAACTACCTCAGTTTGTCCACACAGATGGTTGGGTGAGCTTTTCATTGGTAATTACTGGGCATGCCTCCTTAATCATCCACAATAAAATTAAAAACTGAGTAAAATTCAGGGAACCAGACACTTAAGTGTGCTATGTAGTGCTGTGTTGTGGTCGCCTGTCATACTGTCTATGGAGCCCAATCATCTGTACAATTATACAAGCCTGCAATCAGAACAGGAGGAGGGAGCGAAGGCATCAAAATGGGTGGTGTGCAAATTTTAACACAGAGTATAAAGTTTCCAATCTGCGATACACATGGCTCCGTTCTCGTCTTGGAGAGTAAACAGACCACGCAAAAACACACTTCTGAAACCACTTGAAAAACACCAGCAGGGTTCATGAAGAAGCCCACCACCCAAAACTTTGTTATCAAAGCAAATGTTTTTCTCTAAATGAAGTTAATGCTATAAAATGAATGATTTTCTCTCCAGATCCCCTCAGATTCAAAAATAACCTAAGCGCTACAAAACAATTTTAATCCATTATACTTCCACTGCATAAAATGTTAACAAGTTTCACCTACACTACAAACATACAAAGATTTTCATACTGTAAACATCACACAACACATATGAAACATACGAACAAAAGGTGACAAGTAGGAGTGGGACCAAATGCGGATTTACTATGCGTGTAATAAAAACCATGTATGGTGTCTCATTTGACGTAAAACACAGGATCGTCCTCTATTTGCGGGATTGTCCCGCAGTAAAATTACAGATTTTCAGGATCTTATCAAATTCCGTGCCGAATTTTAGGCTGTGGATTGTTCCTTCTTAGCAACATGATAAGCAGTGGTTAGACATTTTTTTAAAAATCTGGTTGTGGCTCTCCACGTGAAGTCTTCAGCGCAAAATAGATTTAAGTTATTTTCTGAGGGTAAATGACGAGGTGCTCTCATCGCCCTCTGTGTTTTACTCTTAAGCTAGTTAATTAATGTAAATATGCAGAGGCGTCCACAGTGCAATGTAGAAATAAGATGGAGCTCTCTCATCTCGTCCCCTCTTCTTTTTTCGTCCCTCAAAAAAGCAATCAATTAATCAATGTAACAGCTGTGGTCAAAATGCAACAGTAGCTGTGTGCTGCTGTAAATATACAAATTGGGGAAACACTGCACTGTAGTAAGCTGCTGCTGTGGTCACAGTTGCATGCTGTTAGTGTGCAAATTATATCTCTAGTTGCAGGAATAGCCAAAAAAAAAGGTTGTTTCACAAACTCTAAAACACTCAGATAAATTAATTAATAATACTAATAATAACAAACTCCACTTGCCCAAACAGTATTTTTACTTGCCCCGGGCAGTTGGGCAACCATTAGTGTCATTGACTGATGGAAATGTATCGTATCTTTCTAACTATTTCCTGGTGTTGTCACAGTTGATCTGTGCTTTTGTGGATGTATAAACTGGGGGATTAACAAAAAAAGAAACTGAATTAAACAATATATTATGAAAGTTACTTACTGCGGCTGATACAGAAAAAGCTCAATAATATTGTCTCTGCCCTTGGGATGGTTGAAGAACACAAAGAGAGACCAGTGAATGAGCCATGTCCTCTGCTGGAGTGACTGGAGAGGGGAGGTGACCGACTGAACAAACAAAGATAGTAAAATAGGCATGAGGAAAGAAAGGAGGGGAAATGTAAAAGAAGAATAGTAGAGACAAACAAAAATAAAACAATTTTTTTTTAAAAAACTCACAAAGCTGTTCATTCTCTAGTAAGCTACAAAAGACAAATTACCAGTCCTTGTCCCCTCATGACCATCATTCAAATACAGACAACCACTTCCTACACAAATCCAAGTTTTTAAGTAGTCTGATCGGTGCATGAGGGTAAGGAATAAAATGCCAGAGCAGAGCTGTACTGAAAGTGGAATGTCAATATGAGAGTCTATGTAAGAGAATCTAAATGAGGTATCAAATTCTGAAAAGTAGGGCATTTACGTTGTTATCGATAGTCTCTCTCAGGCGAGTGAGGTCCTCCATGGCAGCCTCCCAGTTCTGCATCAGGATCTCAGAGGCCAGCTTGCCCCACAGCGAGTTCAGGGCATTTCTGTCTGTGGATGGGACCTTAGGGAACACACATGGTGAATTGTTAAAAGCTGAAGTGCACAATGCTACAGCATAGGAAACAACAGTTGGTTTTTTTGTTGCTGTTTTTTTGTTGTTGTTTTTTTCATTCCACATAACTTGGCAGAACAAATTCTGGTCATAAATCTCCTTATGGGGTATTGTTCCGTAACATCATTCAAATAGTGAGACTGGGCTTGCCACTACTTGCTGGGCTTCAGAGGCATGCTGCACAGTGCAGTCACTTTTCTTATTCATACTGGATAAATGGATTAAATTATGTCATCCTCAGGGACTGGAGCTTCACAGAAAAAGACAAATGGATCATGAAAGACTTAATTGTTTATCTAAACAAAATTTCATGCACAAACAACCACTGCATTGCAGTTGACCATACAGTTTGATACTTTACGAGTAGCACATTCAGAAAAGGCATATTACAGCATATGTGTCGCTATGCTCTCTAATGAAAATTGACTTCCATTAAAGAGCAAATTTAGATTTGAGAGCCCAATACATCAATGTGGAGGAAAATGATGAACCAACTAGATCTTATATACATGTATTCATACACAATAGTCACTTTGGAGTCATTTTTGTGATAAAGTTTCACTTTTGTATTCAACTCACAAACTGTAAGTGAAGTAGATAGATGGTACCCGACCGTAGGACTGTTGCAGTGAAGAAAATGCGACCGCAGTGACTCAGGGTGGCTCAATAGCACGGTATGCGTGGTATGCAGTATCATTGCACACCCTCTATCACCATCACAGGCAAAAAAAAAAATTCCCAGAAAGAAACCGAAGTCCATGGGTGAGGAGCGGTGTAACGTTAAAAAGAGGCAAGAAAAGAGTGAACATTATGTGATTGTTCTTGTTACTGTGGTGTTGCTAAAAGGGAGCTACATAGCTAACGTTAAAAAATGGCAGTGAACTAACGTTAGACACAAACGGCACATGTGGAGATGTAAGTTAGCAGTCTTATTTTGACCGACTCTTGGAATTTAGTGGTGCAACAAATCTACATTTTGCTGGAGGAGCATTAATAAACAGAGTCAGCAGCACAAACACAGCTCAGTAGTCTGCCATTCTTGTTATTGTTGTCCTCCTACCTGCACATGACTATTCGCCTTAAAACATAATGCACTTGGGAGCATCCATTATATACACTTGATAACAGATTTAACCTGAAAGTTGCTCTTAAAGTTTTGGACAATTTTTCAAATAAATTCTAGTTTGAGGAAAATACTTTTGGATCTGTTTTTTCCTTGTGAATTTTTCCTGGATCTTTCTTGTTTAGTCCCACATATTGAAGAACAAACTAGAGGCAAAACACTAACCACAGGGTCTTTATTTCCATAGGAGAACAACCAGTCAGAGTGTCTTCACTCACTGATGGGCTCCGCCCCCAATTCAACATGGTGAATCAGCTAGGAAGCCGCCGACAAGGGTCGACCAGTGCACATCAGTGCAAGACACAATGGGAAGACGAGCGCAATAGACGTTAACCAACAGCCCAACGGCCGACCATCTGCTTGGTTTGTCAGGGCCCTTAACAAGATGCCATTTTACACCGTGGTTGCAGAACAGAGAAAATGAGAGATAAAGTAGTGAAGGGAAGAGACAAGTCAGAGAAAATAACAAGTTCAAGTCCAAAATTTGGGATCATTTCAGGCTGCAATCAAAAGAAAACTGTTTACAGGGTATTGTCAAACCAAACTAGCACACCACAGTAGAACAAGTCAGGCAACTGAGAAGACAGTATCCACATTACTACATACCCAGTCCATGAATGTGGAATGTTACTGTTTGCATTTAACATTAATTGATATGATTACTGGTTAAGAAGAAGGAGCTAAGTTTGATGCGCCTACTCACGATGATGCATAAAAGACTCCAGAAAGCCAAATATCAGGTGGTGTAAGTAGGAATTAGGGCCTAAAACTCGTAAATCTAATACAGCAGGTATATTTATTTAAGTGTGACTGTAGTGAGGACGGTCAGCAGGTGTTGAGCAAATGTACAAACTTACAAATAAATGTACATTAACCAGACGTATACATTTACAATGTGATATTATTTTTTTGTGTTTGAATTTTAAAAAGCATTTTATTTATTATCCCAAATATTATTACTTCACTGTGATCCATTAAATGGATTTAGTTTTGACATATCGTAGAATAGTATGCAGTTTAATCAATCAAAGCTGATTTTTCTTTAAAAAAAAAAAAAAAAAGAAACCAATAAGTTTTCCATTTTAAAATTTGTCATATTCTCTCTCTCTCTCTCTCTCTCTCTCTTTTTTTTCTTGCTCTCAGAGAAAAAAAAAATCTTATTTAGTGACTCAGTGCAAGGTTACTTCACAGTAGTTATTGAAATAATCATTAAAATAATCTCTTTCAATCGTAATTCAGTAATTCTGGACAACTCTTGTCGGTATCACAAGATGCTCAAACCAGAAGACATCTTTTTGTGGATAATCATTCTTACAACATGTTGCAGAACTGTTTCTTATTTCCAGAACAGACTTAAGCAAACTAAAAAAAAATCAGGTAATGAAACACAGGTTGAGAATGCCTCCGGACCTCTGCGAGGCAATCACTCCATAGTGGACATCGGACTACACCCTCAGGCTCATGGGAAATTATGTGCCACAGCAGCTCATGATAACACCAAACACCATTCACAGTGACATGAGTCAAGCAGGAAGTCAGGGTGGGTGTCTGCAGAGCGGCCAGAGAAACCTCGATCCTAACCACACACCCCCGTACGCCGTCGGGTAGCCGCACAAGTGGACTGTGAGACACGGCAGACGTACAAGTAGAGGAAACACCAAAAAAAGAACAGGTTTCCGCTGGAACCCCACAAATTGCTAAGATTATTTAGAAAGGTTTTTTTTTTCCTTACTTGGCAAAGAGCAGTTACATTCTGATAACATTTCAACGCTATATGGGATGGTGTCTGGTAAGGGAAAAATATTCTTTCAGAAATCTCTTGCAGTATTCTCGCAAGGGAGAACACAGTACGATGGTTTGTCCGTCCATCCAGTCAGAGCAGCAGAGTTTTTCTGATCACAGAGCATGACTCAGGTATATTATAGATGATTTTTCTTAAGCACAAAAGTCACAGGAAAGATCAGTATTGTGACAGCGAAAAGGAAAAAAAAAAAAAAAAGGCTCCCTTGCCCGTATAAAAGGTTGGATTTTCATCTGTTCAAGTGTTTTGTTTGTTATTTTTTCCCCCTCTTGGAAGTCCCTGCCTGCTACGTTTGGCTGACCTCCAGGTCATTATGGCAGCTTTCTATACACACGCACACAGACACACACAACCAGGCTTTCACTAGTGGCCACGCTAGAAAAGTCTCAATACCTGGGTTTTTCCAGCAGTTACCTCGAGTTTCCATTGGTTTGTGAAATGGGCACATTTTCGCTGACTGACCAGCAACAATAAATTTACTGTGCTGGGGATCCGTCAGGATACTCAATCTTTATTCTTAACATTCAATCCCTGCATTAAGCGATGATATGAATAAGTTGCTCTTTTCGGGCTAGGCCACACTGTAACAAGACCTGAGGCATGGATTTTGCAAGGCTGGCTTCCTTCGCTGAATTGACTGGGTTTCCCACGTTAAATGACTTTATGGAGCCTCACCTCTCCCATATGGGGGAGGGAGAGACAGAAAAGGGGCCTGTGAGGATGGGAGGTCCGCTACACACAGAGAGGAGGAGAGGGGGAGAGTGGTATACACTGATCCCACTAATGAAATCCATTTCTACCTTTTCCCCGTCTAAAAAGCCTCTTGCATTGTCAAGAGTAAGCAACAGATATCTGGTTACAGAGCCTGATCTGGCTGGAACTTTAAATGAGGGGTCTAACATTTTGAGGGGTAAAAAGAAAAAAAAATCTGTACTGGACTTTGAACAACATACCTCAATTAGAGCAATTTTGGTTTACTCAGACTGAGCTGCAAAGCCATAAACAACTGTTGTTGGAACAGTGGGAAATATCTGTTGCAAGCTTTTGAAGACATTTATTAATTCTTTTTTTTTTTTTTTTTTTTTAAAGGGAGTGGAATTCTGGTGAATTACCCTTCATCTTGTCTTGAAAGCAACTCTTCCTTCTAGAGATTTGACTGATCCGATGAGTAAAAAAAAAGCCCATCCAATGAAATACCAGACTGTTTGAATTTAAAAGGGTTGTTTGTAGCAAAGAGGGTTCATCATCGCACAGTCACTGCCAAGTTTTGAGGAGGGGATGCTCCAGCATAGCGAATGTGCATGACAAGCCAGATTCACTGACATCCAAAAGACAAAAGGCAATGCAGTGGCAATATCAAATCCATTTTAGGATACAAACAAAAGACGTCCTTAATGTTCTGTTGTTGTTTTTTTCACTCTAATGAACAGACGAAATGTCGATCTTGCTCTTGCCCATTCTTTCGGGGTTGGCCTTGGCATTAGTCCTTTCTCTACCGCAACCTTAAATGCTGAACCAAAGAAACAAAAGTGACTGACACATGGAAACCACTGACTACGCAGACTGGTTCCACTGGTCATTACGAGATATTTGCTTGAAGTGAATTTCCTAACACTTGATGCAAGATAACACTAAAAAGAGTCAAAAATAAAGCTAATTCTGGCTTATACGCTTGAAGATGCCCTACACGTGACCTTGAGGACATACTTGCACATCTAATGATGGAATTTTGAAGGCATTACTCATACACGTGACAACTTCATAGTTGTATGTGTATAAAGTTCAGGTATTTGTTTTCTCTCCTCAGTTTTTTGTTCTACTGGTTGGAAAAAAAGAAGTTTAGCACGTTGTCCATTATAAATTCATTGGGTAATAAATGGTGCCACACAACCTCAGTGTATTGATATCCACAGTGATTAGTCATTGGATATGATACACGCTTAAAACTGTGGCAAAGCAGACAATTCTAAATATATGAATTGCTACTTGAATCCTCACTAGTTTACATCACTTGAAGGAAGGTGTACACATAATTTTTGAGAAGGGTAAAGATTTAGAGGGATTTATTAACCGAAAGGCAGAAATAGATACAACACTCAAAGGTAATTTTTATTTGTGTAAAATCACTTAATTATGCATTGATCTTTTAAACAGAATCATTGTGTTTTCATTATCTTACCATGAGCTGAGAGAACGCTTGGGTTGGTCCGGGTCCAGTTGAGGCATATGCATGCAAGAGTAAATCCAATCCAGACCGCATTATCTGGGTGTATTAGTCCGACTTTGAGAATTTCCATTTAGTACAATTTCAGTCTGACTGTTTAAACGCATTTTAAAAGTAGAGTCTTAGTCGAACTAACACAATAAATCCATTTTTTCTAACATCATGTAAACGTGCTGTGCGGGGATGCACCGAAACCAGTGCTGTTACGACTCTCTCTGTTCTGGGTCAGTTTAAGGAATTAACTCAAAAAAGTGACCTCCCCTGATGCACTGGCATCAAATGTGATTCCTGCTTTGACCGTGCGTCTGAGCCCTCTGAGCAAAGAAACGGATGTGGACCATGACATCAAAACCTTTTCTGCAGCCATCAAAAAAAACAAAACAAAACCCTCTATTGCATTGCAACTGCACTTGATCCAAGGCAAAGTAAGTGTGTCTGTCTGAGTGTCTGTCTATGAAAGTGTCTGTCCATCTGTCTGTCCGTGTGTGTGTGTGTGTGTGCTAAGCATGTGAGAGTATGATGATAGTAAAACTTCATCGTTATGGCCAAGATATTTAGCATTCACAGATTCAATTTTAATTTAAGTGGAGGTAAAATACTGATGAACCTTTTGATGAAATATATTTTTCACTGCTGCTGATTGATTGATTTTTGGGAAAAGGAGAACCAGGGAGCAGAGACCAGAGTGTGCTCTGAACGCCTCTTCATACTTTTAAGAATTATCACACCTGAGAGTAAAACACATAGCGAGATGACAGCATCCGTCTTAACTTTAGAAAATAACTTTTATCTATTTTGCGCCGTCATACACGTGTAAGTAAAGCATCTAAACCTAGAGGCTGAGGCTTCATATCTAAATCACAAAGCATATGAAGAAGGTACTTTAATTGCGCTTACCTGATTATGTCACCGCAACAATTTTAAGTACAAGCGGGATGAAGATGTGAACACTGATCGCAATGCTGATCACAGATTTTAGATCATCAATCTTGCAGAAGGAAAAAAAACAACTGTCCTTCAAATTTATGATCATCACACTTCAAAATTGGAGCAAACTAGGCCTGACTGTGAGAGAGGGGCACCGCATGACACACAACAGCTGTCAGTCAAAGACAGTTGACAGATTCCCTCTGATTTATTCATGCTTATTTGGACAGGATCCATAAATGTAATTGAATCTATCATCGAACATGTCTTTTAATTGAAACTAATATAACAAGGCTTGGTAAAACAACACTACTGAAGCAGTTCTAGAAGAAAAAAATAAAGAATGAACAATTGGAGGAAATAATGACAGGAAGTTAGCTGCTAGTTAGCACCTACTGAATGTAAAGGATCACTCAGTAGTTGATAAACTAATAGCTTTGTTGTCAAATCACATCATTAGATTTTCAGATGAGACTGAAAGACTGGCTCATCGAAAAAGAGTAGCAAGTGATGTAGGTGATGAGGAGGCGGTCTTTTAGACAAAGCTAGAAGGAAACTAGGTGAGGAGAGCAGCAGGCCCCTCTGCTTTCTGACATAAATGTTACTTTTTCTTACAGTTTTACATAGTTATAGGTAGTTTCACGTGTTACCATGTTAGACTTTAAATAATATTTGTATCTACTCTCTAACTAGACAGGACAGGCAGGAACATCAGATGTGGGTGAAGAGAAGAAGAGCAAAGTTTGTACTTAGGCCTCAAGAGCCATTTTGATGAGGGTAGGCAGACACACTTATTGAGACGTCCCAGCAAGACGCACTTTGCAAACGTTCAAAAAAAGTCTTTGCTTCTGAGCGAAACCACTGCTGCTTTGTCTCAATCCATGGGGAATGCTGCTCTAGCTCATCTTTTCAAATTTAGGAAACAAAGAGCAACCTAATAATCATAATAAATACACCCCCCACCATACATGCAAAAGCTCCTTGAAACTCCTTGCAAAATGTATGCAACCCTCCTGATGCAAACTGAGATAAGCTTTGCATAACATAAGCACACCATAACCTCATAAGTCGTGACGAGGGACTCTCTGGCCACAGCACTCAAATCAATAAGCTGTCTACTGAGGCCTGCCTCGTGAGAAGACTACAGACAGATTACGCAGCCCGCCACTGATCACTTGGCCCAGTAAAAGATCCTGCTCGAGTCTTAGAGCAGCAGTCTCCTCCCAATACAACAGACGTGCGGGGAATTGAACAGGCAATGACGTAAGCTTTTCACATTCAATTACTTCTAAGTGTTCTTTTCCTCTCCTTTGCAAGCACTGTCCTTTTGAGTAATTAAAGCAATCTGGGAAACATAATGTGATGTTCAGTTTTAATGTCAGAGAAAAGCTTTAAGTCAGTATATAAACGAGGATAGTAAAATACAACAGACACTCTGTTAAGTGAAGCAAGGTGTACAGTTATCAGCAAACATCAATATTAATGTTAACTGATGGTGAATGTCAATGACAAGTGTTGAGAACTTACCAAGACACGGAAGAAGTAGAGATATTCTGCAGCACCAGAGTAGTTTCCACACTCATACTGGAACTTGGCATATCTGTACAGAGTGTCCAAGTACTCCTGACGAAACTATAATAGAAATACGAGTGGGTTAATATCACCAGAAGAGACAATGTAAACCGTTGTCAGACCAACTCAAACAGTACGTATAGCATACAGTATTTTCAAATCAAACGCTGTGCTCACTGTAATTTAAGGCAGGCATAGTGCCTTTCAAAAATCTGTTTTGTGTCATATCCATCGGCATTTCAGGGTTAAGGTGTACACGTAATGAAAGTATTACATCTCTAACATCTGGGCAACACCATATATATTTTAGATCAACGAAAAAAAAGTGGAAAAACCTAATTTTAATTTCATGTAGCAATAACGCCGTTTTTCCAACTGTGGTTGCACACCACCGCTAAATAAAAATAGAGTAAACACTGCTATATCATATCAGAGGTATTTGCCATGAAAGCCAGGGAGTATTTAACTTTTGGAACAAATCTGCCAAGAAGTGGTCATGCGAACTAAATAAGGAATGCATATGTATATATAGGGCTATCATTTCAAGCCTACTTGTCTTCCTATATTTAACGTCCTTCTTGCTGTCCAGCATCTCACAGCATTGTGCACTGACGTCAGGTCCTTCACTAAGATTCAGCAAAGCTGTGACAGGCAGTGGGCGCTCTGAGCTGCCCATGCCTTCCCCGCAGCATGTGGAGGGGCCCCGAGCCGGGGCTGTGTGGAGGTGCACTGAGGACAGAATGCAGGTCAGCGGGATACCGGAGTGGGAGGGGACCGATGGAGGGGAGGGTAAGAAGCCAAACATCACGGTAAATATAGAACCTCCGGCATTCTTGCGGCTCTATCCACGAGCCCCGAGCTACTCCGTTTATTCTTAACAATTCACCACAGAATGTAAATGTCCGCAGAATTTGTGCAAGCCGTACAAACCCCGAAAATGAGTTAAGGGTTTTGGGAAGTAATTCTGCATTTCCTTGCTCGGCCTGCCCCTCCCACTTCGCCCCTAAAACAACCATGGGTTCACACAAGTGCCATGGGAAATGCAGTGCAGAAGTGAGATGTCAGCAGATCAGGCCAACTTACGTTATGTTTTTCTGCCAAATAGTCAAAGAGCATTCGTCCATCTCTGCAAGAAAAAAAAAGAAAAAGCAAGACAGTTCCTGTAGTTAGAGGTCATTTAACTCATGATGCCGTTTGGCTGACATACTGGTGTTTGGAGTCCCGTTCAGGTATATTTTTCCACTTTTGTTCTAAATCAAGAGCTGTACATAAATGAAGACCACTTCTCTTTTAAAACAGCGCGATGGGCTGTTTATTACATCTGGTTTGGCTACTACAGACGTATGCTAGCCATGTCTAACAAATTATGTCTGGTGAGGAAAGTGCCTCTGTGTCTCAATGGCTTTGTCAAAATAAAAGAATGTGCTGGCTCCTTTACACTGTTGTTTCCTGACTGCTGTATCTTAACTGCATTTTACAGCTTTGCCCATAACCTAAAATCTCAGTATTTATGGACAGACCACATTGAAACTATGTTCTTCTCGGGTATGTGCACTTCTATAATGTGAATTAGCATGCATTTGCGAGCCCACGTGTAATGTGTGTTAAGTGCATCACAGTAAAGCTTAGGCAGAATACTTTACTGCCTCAGGACCAGTCACTCCTGCTGATGGTCTATATAAACTCCTGGGTGAGTTCCCTGTAGCTTGGAGTGTCGGCCTGCTGTGCATAAGGGGAACACAGATCCTGATCATTTATTTGAGCCACTGGCAGAGGCATCCATGACAGAAGAAAATTTCAATTTTGTTTAACTTTTGGAAGCATTTGTCCAACTGCGCGGAAGACGCAGCTCTGCAGAAACACTAAATAGCCATAAGATATTATCCACAAAACTGGTCTTTACAGTGTCATGCCAGTGTCATGAGGTTCAGATAGCATCGGCTTGGTCTTGAAAAAATCTGCACAGCATTACTGCCACCTTCTGCACTGAAAAAGTCTAGGTGCCATCGGCAGCAACAAGTCCGAGCAAATGAGAACGGAAATTATATATCATCCTAATGTTTGTCGAAATCCAGTGTGGATAGCAATGACATATTGTTTATTGATATGGTACTAACATGATTTACTACTTCAAGGAAAGCCTAGGCAGGCTTATAGGTCTATTATCCAATTGGTCTATAAAAGTATAACTGAGACCAATAGGTTCTAAATCCTGTAAAATTTTAGTGGATCTGTGTGTATTCACCCTGATGTACAGGGCACAGGGATTCAAATATCAACCCATGTCTCATTTCCAGCACTCGATGATCCTCTAATTCATAAATAATGATAGAAACAAGCAACTGCATAAAGAATTATACAGGCCACAATGGTGGAATAAAACTTTCGCATGTCCTTTGGCTTCAGAGTGAATTCCTCATTGACCCCAGATGAGTTTCCTATTGTTCCACAAATCCAATGGTATGAAGAAAAATAGTATAACTTAAGTCAGATACATGACCCCTCATCCAAAAGGAAGATTTCTTCTCTCCATGCTGACAGCTCACTAACAATGACAAAGACATGTGCTAAGTCAAAGTTGCTATTATCAAGCTTAAAATCTCATTACATTCCCCACAAATCTGCAACTTAAAAAAAACATGTGCAGCAAACGAAAACAGTATGACAAAAACAGTACAAATGAAAATGCATGAAAATAGATTTTTTTTTTTAAATTAACTATGTGTACTTGCAAAAAAAGGGAAAAAGGATAAAGACTAAATATGACCAAACTATTTTAATCAGTGCAGACAAAACAGTCTTAATAAAGTTAACCACAGCATCTAACATCAGTCTCTTTTTAGTTCCGTCTTGACTGACGTTGCCGCTAAAATATTTAAAAACATTTTTCAGTCGCAATGTAGTTCCACGGACTCTTCAGAATCCTTTGCAACGCTGCTATCCCGCCTACAATTTCAGATAATAGGCTTTACAAATCCTGGAATCAC
>JAQLOL010000025.1:19839927-19851644 GCA_029783665.1 Naso thynnoides
TTATAACAATAATAGACATTACACCTGATTTAAAGGCAACAGGCTTTACCTGGTGGACTGCATCTGTCTGGTTGTCTCTGGGTCCTCGAACATTTTCACAATGGGCTCCGTCTCTGACTGCAGCTGCTTTAGCTGGGCCACAACCTCAGTCCTCTTCTCCCTCAGGGCTGACACAAGGAGGATAAACAAAGTCTTCAGCAAAAGCATAAACCAGCTCGTACATGCGTAGATGATGTGGCACAGAAACCTTTTCTGATTTCTATCAAGAAATTACAACATCATCCTTGCTTTTGAGTGTGCGCGAGATATATCCCCACACTTTGATACTTACTATGGGGAATTTCCTTTTCTGGGAAAAGGCTTCTGTGCACATCCATGGCGAAGTCCACCATGTTTGTGTCACTGAGGAGGTCCAGTTTCCCATGGAGAAGCTCCTGCTCATTGTAAATCTAATAAACAGGGCGCAAAAGAGACAACAGAGGTGTGAGCTGATGTTTTGTACAGAATTATCATCTAATCAGGAGGTTCTGACAATGATATAAAAAGACTAATACAGTAGGTTCTAGTTTATTAATTATCACATAGCATAGAGTATTGAATGTATAGAGTTTTATCAGTTTAATCAGATAAAACAGCAATAATATACGTATAACATATTTGCTGACTCCTCAGTCAGCACAATAATCCTGCTGGCAATTATTCTGTATCATTATTAAGTTACAGCGTTAAGACAAAACATTATGAGGCCATCGCCTGCCATCTGCAAGCAACAAGCAGATGTTGAAGTAACTTGCGCTATGTTAGGCCAGCTTTTCAATCTACAAATGAGATAATGCTACGTTAACGTTACTTTCAACCAACCGTGGGGGTGTTTGCTGCTAATAGTTATGTATCGTATGATGAGCATTCTTAATACTGATATTCTAGCAGTTACATTATACGATAACTTTATTTTTCCACGGTGTCCCAAATAAACCTTTCTGATATGTGGGATTATTATTGCGAATAAACCACTTTTGTTAGCTTCCAAGGGTTAGCACAGCCGCCCGAGAGCCCAGTTACGACTGTTTTACTGACCGGTACATCTCTACTGGGCGGTAAAATCGCTGACTGTCAGAGTATAAACGGGTAATGGGCATGGGGAGTGGCAGCACCGCCCAACAACTAAGGACAACGTCCTTCTTCGAGTGAGGGAAACAAGCTCTTCTACCACTAGAACCTTGAACAACGCGTGGCTGGGAGCTTTCTTTCACCTATGTAAAGCTAACAATCGAAACCGGGAATTCAGAACCTTGGTTTTCAAATGTGAACGTCAATTGTATTTTTAGGATATTGTCGCGCCATCCAAATATAACTCATATCACATTTTTTAACAAATTTATTCTAAATTTAATATATTGATTAGTTCATCTTTTGGGGTTAGTTTTATTAAGAATTATCTGTTTATATGAAAGGTGACGCGTTTTTCAGCTTATATTTTGAAAGCAGGTATTTCCTTTTCCGGTTCTACCGCCGTTAAATGCCGCCACTTTACACAGCGACACAAAATGTGGCCAACTCTTTGGCGCACGCGGCTTTTTAAACTGTTCAAAAGCTGTAATATTGTTCACTGACATAACGAAAAAATGTACCAGTGTGTTTACATGTTAAAATAGATCGTACCTCTTTGACCGACAGGAACTCCAGCAGAGGAAAAACGAGATGACGGTCTAAAAAGTGGGCAATTTTGGTGGTGAGATCGTATTCCGCCATCTTTGCTCCGGGAAAGGGGAAGAGGAAGCGCGTTTCAGCTTTGTTCAGAGGGGCGGACCAATCAGCGACATTCTCAGCATCAACGTAAAAGACGTGTGAAGAAGCTGATCTCACAAAAGTGTGCTCCAAGACCAAGTCCATAAGATCTAAAAAACTTACTTTGTAAAAAATTAATTTATTTTAATAGGTTATTATTTTGACTGTTGTTTTTACTGTGATAGATAGATAGATAGATAGATAGATAGATAGATAGATAGATAGATAGTGTGCATTTGCCGAGGAAAAGCTTCTGTATTTCTGTTTGTGGTGTAAAACTAGGCTATGTAACAATCTGATTCTTGCTCATGTATGAAAATATGTATGCTCCTTTTTAAGTTTTATCTATTTATTTATTGCCTCACTGTTTTTTCAGAAGAATGTGTAACTGTGACCAGTTAACCTTTCAAAATTCCCATAATTTTGGTGTTGATACAGTGAGACATTTCACTTATAAAGAGGAATGCAAGTGAACATTTTGTTGAATCTGAAAACATAGGCTTTCCTCCATACGCTGCCAATATTTCTCCTAAAAGCCACCATAGGACTTCCTCATGGGACCAAAACCATTTTAGGGCAAATATAGTCATGATGAGCCCCCACCTACGAGTCTGCTAAACTTGAATGAAAACAACCAGATCATTGCCAAGCATTTGACCTTTCTACATAGTAGAATGTCCTCACTGTGCATCCGAGTCATTCTGTCTCGTCGTGCAGCCACTGCCTCATGAAGGTGCTTATGAGCTGACCATACCCTGCCAACAACAGCCAATATCTGCTACTTAATGGCCCACCTCTAATAGGTTTCAGCAGTACCTTGTTTTCTTGACAACTGTATGGAACTGTCTTGTATCCTCACACAAGTCTTCCCTTGTAACCGCTGGGCTCTCTCGCCTCCACTCCCACATCTTCCAGTCGCCTGACGGCAGGTAGAAATGAGTCATAAACAACAGACACCACTCACCATGGCCTATTGCTGTTTTACAGGGTGCTTCTGACACAGTCAGCTCTTGCTCAGTGGCAGCTCTATTAAAACTAAAAAAAAAAAAAAAATAGAACAGACTGCTGTTACTTTGCTCCTTTTCTTCATTTCAGGACAAGTTATGTTCACATTTTCTTGATATGTGCTTGTGTGTTCCTGCAAAGAATTTTCTTGAAGTACTCAAATTAATGGTGTTAAAAATCAAATATATTTTTCGAGGAGTTGCATTGTGAAATTTGTTAATTTGTTTAAACCCAATCTTCCCTATATACAGGAACCACACAATGATATAATATTAGCCTATAACTGAAGAATTTATGGACTGAACAAAAATTATGAGGGTAGGAGGGGTCACAAGAGAGAGGATATTGTATTTTTGGCTTGACTTTTGGCTGAAGGTAAGGTCTGACTTTTTTTTGCCAATGCAGGGGAGTTTCTGTTTTCCTCATCCTTAATATTTTATTTTTTGCCTATTTTGTACTTTAGTTAGGCTAATAGTTACAAAGAATAACTTTAATGTGCCCTGGGATTCATAAAATTGCACTTTAAAGTTTGCAAAGGAGAACAAGTCTCCTTATAAAAGTTTGTCATGGTGCAAATTAGAAGTTCCAATAAATTGAGAATATAATAATGTAATAATAATAATTACAACTTTATTTCTATAGCACCTTTCAAAAACAATGTTACTAAGTGCTTTACAATAAAACAGTGGCAATAAAACAATAAAAGCAGTGAGTAAAACAAGATTCCGTGCATCAACAGCACAGATTTAAAATTTTTTTTAAAAAAAACGGTCCAGTATACAATCAGTTAAGAAAAAGCCAAACAATAAGGTGAGCTTAGGAAGAGACTTAAAGGAAGACGCTGAATTTGCCAGCCTGACATTCCCAGGCAGAGACCTCCAAAGCTTAGGGGCCTAACAGCAAAGGCTCGGTCACCTCTGGAGACAAGTCAAGACTTTGGGAAAATTAAAAGGACCCTGCCGGAGGATCTCAAATGTGACCAGGCTCATGGGGAGTTAGCAAATCACAAAAAAAACCAAAACAAACAAACAGTAAAATTTTAAAATCAATTCTAAAACTCACAGGTAATCAGTGAAGGGCAACTAAGACTGATGCAATGTAATCACTACTACATGTTATAGGACTGGCAGCAGCATTTTGTTTTAGTTGAAGTCTTTGAATGTTTTGCTCACTGATACTGGAGTAAGTGCATTGCGGTGGTTTAGTCTGGAAGAAATAAAAGCATTGATGACCTTCTCCAAATCTGCTGGAGAAATGAAGACCTGATTTTATTTATCTGTTTTAGTTGTGCAAAGTAGGACTGCACCACTTTGGTCACCTTGGAGTCAAAAGAAAGCTCCCAGTCAGAAATAATTCCTAGGTTACGGGCCTCCTTGCAAATATTTTTTAATATGGCACCCAGATCAGAGGAAAGATTATTTATGGTGTAAGTGGGGGGGTTGTGGTGGGGATGATTATAAGAACCTCTGATTCAGATTCATTCAGCTTTAGAAAATATTTTGGACATTCAATTTTTAATTTTTTGCCAGACAAGACATAATGTGTGAGACATCAGTGGTACCGGACTAAAATAATAACACAATAAGATTTAACATGCTGACTGGTGCATGTTTCAAAAAAAGTTGTAAGTTAAAAATGTAATATATTACTATGTAAATATTATTCTGCCCTTTTTTTGACAGGAGTACAATGGTGCAAAGAAAAACTTTAATAATGCTGGGAGGGTCTTTCTTTTTTACAAAGTGTAATGTAAGGTTCAGCTCCTCTCACCACCTCAATAATTTTCATTCTCTTACTCTTTACCAGGCAGGAAAACCTCCATGTGGCCTTCCAAGCTTACTTTAGCGCAGAATGATCAAAACCCAATAATTGTTTCTCCATGTAACATAAACACATTCACTATATTGTCCATTTCCAGTGTAACATGAGTTGTGTGCTTGCATTTTATGTGCAGGCAATAATACTTGTTATTACAATATATTGAATTAGGAAGCAGTGGGAAAGATCCTTGCTGGTCCAGGCAAAGCCAGTAAGCATTCTCAGATAGGTTAAACACCACAATCTAAATCCAAACTGACAAGAAATCATGTATTTTGAACACTGATTTAGAGGCCAAATTTCTTTGGTTTCTCTTGTTTCAAGTAGCCACTCCTATTTTTTTGTTAAAAAAAGAAGTCCCTGCTGTATTTTGGAAAAATGTATGCAGGGATATTTACTCTCCTTTCCTCAGATTCTGTCCGCTTTTCTTTCCTGACGCCACACTGATATCATTTACCAAATACATGCTGAGGTCACAAAAATGTTAGATCTAGGCCTCACTCTTTGAATATTTACTGTGCAGTCTTCCTCCTTTACAGATTATGTAATGTTTGTGGTTGACTTTGTCTCATGTTACTATTCAAAACTAACCCTTGATCTTTTTGATCATTTACATTTTAACTAGCGGTGTTCATGCAAATTGAAATTTTCCAGCCAAACAATCTTAGTCACTGAATGTGTTACTTAAAAGATACATTAACAGTTTGCTCATCCATCACCTTAGAAAGAAGCAAAGCCAAACCCTTGAAGTGCAGAGAGTTGGGAAAAATGAGCAAGAGGGACATGAGACAAATGAAAAAGCAATTTAGTGGAATGGATCAATGCCATTTGCTATCTTGAGATGAGGTAGACAATCAACTCAAAGATACAACTGCTAAAAAGGAAAAGTTTGACATTTTGTGACACTTGTATTCTTACTGGGAGTTTAATGAGAAAATCGGTACCATTTTCATATCTGTAATTCATTTGAAGCTGGAGTTAGCAGAATATTAACTTAGTTTAGCATAAAGTATCACAAATAAATGTGCAGGAATGGAGGACTCAAGAATGAAGGCTCAGAGGAAGACAGATCAGTTTAGGCAGAGTTTTAATACAGTCCAGGCCAGTACACTGGTAATCAGACAATCAAGGGCAACAAATCCAGAAGGGAACAGGCAAAAAGGCAGTGGTCAAAAAATCAGGCAATGGTTGGCAACGAAACTAAAGATATAAGGCTGGAATGAGGCAGCAGTGACACATAACAAACTAGCGAGACAAGACAAACAGGGTTTATATACGCAGACAACCAGGGGATGACGAAACACAGGTGACCACAGGAGGCGGGGGGAAGACGAAAGGTGGGAAACACTGGGGATCTGATCTAGAGGACAAAGACAAGAGTAAGTTCACAATAAAACAAGAGATAGTATTTTCAAAAAAACCCCAAAGCGATTATAACCTTAATGTACCCTGACGGGTCGTGTCATGAAAACTATAAACAAGGGAATACAGCTGGTGCCGTATTTACCCCAAAGTACGAAGTGCAGAAACAAAAAATTGCTGCTTCAACATCCAGTCACAGACTATCAGTGCTCAGCTCTGTTTCTGTCTAAAACTCTCCCACACTGATCCATCAAGTATAAACTTGGCTTCTTTTCTTTGACTATATAAGTGGCAGGAATGAAAGTGTCTTTGAAGTCAGAGTGTAGATCAGCGCAATTTCTCAATATGGCACAGCAGCAAAATGCTTTTCATACAGCAAAAACACCAGTCGTTGACATACTGTGGATTCAAACTTAGACAAGGAAATTTGTGGGGAAAAAAAATCAGATGTGCTCAGGATGAGTCAAGCACCATCAATGATACATTTTAATTTTAGGCAAGAATCCAAATATCATCTCCTGCTGAGAATCACAACTATTTTTTTTCTTTTTACTTAATGCTGAAATGCATTATCCCTATATTTGAAACAATGAAATAAACACAAACTTATCTAACGTAACACATTTATTGAGCTAACTCAGTGCAAAGACATGTCTATTTCTCTTCATGGACAGGAATTGTCTCACAAAGCATACATTCAGGCCACGATATGTCCAAAAATAGTGCTGCCCAGGGTCTAACCCAAATACATAAAACACAGCACATGACTTCAGTCCTCTGTTCCCTTCACTGGCTCCCAGTTACCCAAGGATCACCTACAAGCTTCTCCTTGTGGTTTACAAGACATTACGTCACACCGGTCCCATCCACCTCCGGGAACTCCTCACCCCTCAATCAGCACCCCAGACACTCAGATCTGGCAGTTCCAACCTCCTTGCTGTGCCAAGGAAAAAATTGGCCAGCAAGTGAGATCGTGCCTTTTCCTCGCTGGGACCATGGCTGAGGAATCAGCTCCCAGAAACACTCAGGGCCTCAGACTCTCTAGGCGTTTTTAAATCCAAACTTAAAATTCATGTTTTAAACTTGTTCTGTTGGCTCTTAATGTGTCACTTTGACTTCTGAATGTTTTTATTCTATAATGTGTAAATCTGTTTGTTTTAAAGTTTGGTGACACATTCTATAAAGCGTGTCTGTATAATGCATTATAACACATTATGAATACATCTATAACACATTATGAATACATCTATAATGCATTTTGTGATTATGGTTATGATTATAGTTATAGTTATAGTTTATAGGTTAGCCCTGACCTTGCTTATAACTATGATTATACAGCACTATAGGTGCATCATAACCCATTATAAGTATGTTCATAATGCATGATAGATGGATGCTTTAAATAAAGTGTTACCCGAAGTTTATTGAGTTTTTAATGTTTGTTTCACCCTCTCTGTGAAGTACCTTTTTATTTCAGTGTATTTTTAATTGTGCTGTATAAATAAAACATATTATTATTATCATTATTATTATTATTATTATTATTATTATTAACATGCACACAAATACCACACAAAAATGTTTGCCAGTGGAAGTGTATTTGAGTGTAGGCCTGAATGTTTTGTGTACTGTATTACTGCCTTTTGGATTTCCACAATACTTGACAGAGTTAGACTATTTTTCTTAAATTACTTAATTAATTAATTTAAATTCATGAGCAAAATAAATAAATAAAATAAAAATGAAAATAAAAATGTAACTGCTCCTCCTTGTTGGTATCTGATCAATCTAATGAATAAATTCAATGTGAGATACTGTATGCAACATTGTGTTGGAGAAATCTCTTCTCAGGAACAATATGGACAACCTTCATTTGTTAGTTTCAGTGGAACTGCATCTTACCAATAAGCCATGTTGAAACGACACCACCCAGACCGAACCAGCCCACCTTAAGGACAATGGCTCCCACTAAGATATACAGCCTGCCCTGAGTGAGCTAGTGCTGGCAGGAGGATTTTGTTGCTCTCAGTCAGGCTTGTTGTTTCCCCTTGTTTCCAGTCTTTTTCCTAAGCTAAGCTAACCAGCTGCTGGCTGTAGTTTTGAATTTAGTCTGCAGATATGAAGGTTGTATCGGTTTTCTTATCTCACTCTGGACACAAAATAAGTGCACTTCCCCAAATGTCAAACTTGTGCTATGACCCAGGCCATACGACTGTGCACAGATATTGCAAACAATGCGAGCCCCGCTGCACGTTGATTGTTGTTTGTCAGAGTTAACCTCTGTGTGGATACAGTTCACGGTGGTCTGCTCTCTAACATAACTGTCTTGGCGATGTTTCTGCAAATTTGTAATCCTCTCCTGCCAAGGTGCTCCTCGGTCAAGGAATGGAGTGCATGTAACTAATGATTTGTTCCCAGCAACTCCCATAATATCCAGTCACGCTAGTGAATGAAGAGGTTTGGGTTAAAGGCTCATCAAAACATTAAACAAAGCCCATAAAAGTGGAGTAAATAAACATTATACACAATTACTGTCCCATCATATCAAAGCATGTGTTCATTTTTGTATACGAAGTAGTTGCAGGTTGTGATGACTTTGACCACACGTGATCTCCAGGTTCAATACTTGGATGCAGAGTTATCCGTCGTTTTGTGTTTGTATTGTAGAAAATGCTCCTACTCCTTTATGGGATAAACTTAAAGGGCGCTGAATTGATGGACCATATATTCCATGAAAAACCCCAGCTCTCCAGTTTCTTGAAAGCTTTCTTGGTCAACAAATGAATCCAAGAGAGGGAGAGGGGATGACACTGCCAAAGACACCCACCACTGGCTTCATTCAAGTATCTGTCAAAATATAAATCAATAAGACCTGAAGACAAATGACTCAGGGCTGGATGTAGCAAAGCCAAGCATTTGAATCTGACTTCTAGCATCTCATATGAATTTTAACGATTCCTTTGTAAACTTTTTAGATATGCATCACCTCGCTCTGAGTGTGTGTCAGGTTATAAATCAGTGGCCTACGATCCTGATTTGGAGCCCAGCGCTGATTTTCAGCACCGTCACACTCGACACTGGCAATGGGATGAAGGTTATCGACCAGGCCTGTGGGCCAGAATACAATACGAAGTCCCAGCGAGCACCCAATGGCACCAAGCATGGCAGAACATCTGCACAACACATGTCTGCTGTACAAACAAGGAGTAATGTGTTCTTTCACCCATCAGCAATATCACTGAAGGCACACATGGGAGTCAATCAATATTTGACCCCTCTAATCCTTCCTGTACAGGCTCTGCTCCCATGCTTGCTCCTCTTGTTATGCATAACTTCACTTTTGCTCTGCAATTTTCTTTGAAAACATGACATTACAGAGAACATTTCGGTATCTCCAAGTTTGTGGTCATGAGCATTCTCACCAGAAAAGAAACGTGAAATCTGATAACTCTGGATTTTGCTGTATAGTTACAGGCTTCCACTGCACGTGGAACAAGATTTGAATATCCCTCTTCCTGCGGATTACAAATTTCTGTAATAAGTGCCATTGTGTGTATTTATTTAGCAAAGTGGAGCCCCTAAATAAAACCACTCTTGAAATAATGGAAAGAAAGTAAGACCAGTGAACAATAGCCATGACTTCTATTAATGTCAGACCTCAACTTAGACCCCCTGAGATGATGTAGAAGTGCTTCATATTTCAAGTTGGAACCATATATAAAATGCTGTTGGAATGAATAAACTTTGCCAGCTGCCACAGCTTAAGATGGGGATGATGTGATTCTTGGATACAACGGAGAAAAACATTCCAGTATTTGGCTCAAAGGTGTCAAAATTGTCATGTCACTGTCTAAATTAGCATCACTTCTTATGATGAATGTTAGCCTTGGCCCAGACCAGAGACTCCGCCCACTCACTTAGTGGATTTTTAAGTGGGTGGAGTCTTTGGTCTGGGCCCAGACTTGATGAATGTGGCTGTTGGCTGGCCTGTGCTGAAGTCTTTTGAAGGTAATCTCAACATGGCGACGTTAAAGTCTTCTGTTGGTTTAATGAGAAAGGATGATGGGCCAATAAACCAACAACAACACATAACATTCGACGTGTTATAGTTCTCTAATCCACAAAAAGCAATCGTGCTACTACACAGGGTGTCAAGGGAGCAATACATCCTCAGCTTTACACTGCGTGAGTAACATCAATTACCAGCATGGTGCTGCTCTGACATGGGGTCGAATATTGTTCTTGGCACCAAAGCCAAGAGAGAGACGAGCAGGAGAGGGAGGAAGGCTAATTGTGATGTTCAATAATTTCCCGCTCAGGGCCTCTCACTCAGGATATGGCTGAGGTCAAAGGTGCAATAGAGGGAGTCCATCAGAGGCAAGGCGTGCTGAAGTCATCTGTGCAGAGTTATTCGCGGTGAGGTGAAAGCAACATGGTCAGACAGGGGACCTAATCAGATTTCAAAGTAAACACAGTGCTGCTGGCTCCAGAAGGCTGAGTCAAAACGTTGTTGCTAATTGCATCTGTCTTCATTTTCCGCAACTCACCGTGCAACACCAACAAAAAAGAAATCTAGATGGAACAGGAACTATTTAAAAACCGCAGAGAGCACCTCAGCTTACCTCAATTTTTACTCCATAACTGTTCATTTTAGAGGTTGCCAACTCTGATTGCTTCTGTCAGAAATCAAAATATAATGCCTGCTAAGTTTTTCTACTGGAATATATCTTCCTTCATGCGTGGAGACTGAAAAGGAAAATATATAGCCTATATATATTCATGTCTCATGTGCCATATGTGGGGGCTTCCAGAGCATGGAAACCTACGTAAGCACAAGTCAAGTAGTACAATTTGGGTTTTCAGATGGCTGCAATTGATCTTCCATATTGTGACATTTCTGCACAAGAGAGCTGCTCCAAGTTAAACAGGCGCCTTATGTCAAGTGGCTTTTTTCACCACCCCTACCACATCCAGCTGCATCTCAAAGTTATAGACAGCTTGTTCACAGAGCACTTTTACCATCATGTCCTGAAATCCCGAGAGTCACACCCGCTGCAGGGTGTTTATTGCAGGTCACTGTTCGGGCCCTGGCCTTCAGTGGCACCTTGGCAGACAGGGGAAAGCCCTCTACCCCAACGGACAGTGTGTGATTGTTTTAATGTGGTCTCTTTGGTATTTCATGTTCCAGAAAATCCCAGCCACATATCAACTGACTGCCATGTGCAGACTTGAAAATTACAAGTTCACAGATTGCCAAAGCTGAGCGTAACTTAAACTGTACACAGTGTTATTATTTGTATCCCTAACAGGGATGATGATATTTCACCATTCCCTTGTGCACTTGCCCATTATGGATGATGCTTTGTTTTACAGTGTCAGTGTCCTTTGGGGGGAAAACCACAAAACATTAGCTTGTTGTCCCTTGCAACAGAACAACAGCAACAAGTATGCATAGCAGCAGGATTAATGCAGTGAACAGCACTGGATATGACATCACATCGATAAAATGTCTCTGTAAGCAAGTTTGCACTGAGCTCAAATCAACAAGTGTGTAATGTGGTAAGAGAGAAGGGTGTAAGCAAGCATACACAAGGAGGGGATGAGATTCACAGAGGCTCCTGGGGGAAATCAGGAGAAATGCTACATGTGCTTGGAAAGCACATTTCATATTTTTGGAGGAAACTGATTCTAGGCTCAGCTGACTGCCCTACCCAATAGGTCTACCCAATATATATATATATATA
>JAQLOL010000025.1:19902469-19917052 GCA_029783665.1 Naso thynnoides
GCCTACCCCGACTTTAACTTGCCATTAAATTTGCTTATTGAGGTGTATATCTGACAGGAGCTGACAGATTATCGAATGGGGGTGACATGAAAACGTATCAAAATTTTGGGAAAAAACTGAAAGAAAAGGTGAAATAAAGAAGCACAATTCCTCTAAATACTTTAGCACAAAACATGAAGACATAAAGAAACAAAGCAAAGGCGCAGTGGAAAATGTGCTCTCATTTGGTATCACTTTCTGTCTGGTCAGTTTTTTTTTTTTTAATACAAGGCCGGTGGATACAAGTGCTACTCTGGATTTATAGAGATCCCTACTTTTTTGTGCTTTTCAAAATAAAACAGACTGAACCTGCAACCAACCAAGAAACCTATCATCTTTATATAATGTTACACATTCTTTTATATAGCACATTTGCAGTGAGCGTGAGTGACTCATCATTTTCATGGAGCATCCCCAGCAATCGTCAGAGCTCTCCTTCCCTCACCATTACTCTTTCACCCCAGAAGAGGGTTTATATTCCAGTTCAGTGTAATACACCAGCAGCCCTCAAGCCACACAAATGCTTCTTATTTTCACTGCAACCTCTCTATGTCTTTTTTCTGAGGGTTTGCCAGAGCAGGACGGCTCTATGGGTTTAGGAAAGAAAAGATCCGACATCTGCCAAAAACGATCGGTGGTTGAGAAACAATGGCACGCCCTGTGTGATTCTCACTGCTTCTCAAACCTCAGACGTCCTCCTAGCTGTAATCCTCTGTTCCTTTTATTTGTCAGATCATGGCTGACTCTTCCAATTGGTTGTGTCAGTTTTGGCCCAGGAACACTGAGCTGACCTGACCAACATGGTCATGCCTCTTGCCAAAAGTACAGAGAAGAAAGGAAGAGGGAATGAGAGAAATGCTCTAATTGCTGTAAGAATCTAGACAGTTTGGGAAAATTTGTTTGAGAAATGTGCGGGTAATAAGACAAAGGCAAGGCGAAGAGTGGCAGTGTGATCCAGCGGACTCAGATTTGCTGCACTTACACTTACGACTTGTGTGGCAGACACTCTACCAGGCCACGCAGGGACGATGGCGGAGAATCCAGCAATTATTTTTGTGTTGATGCGTGTGTTTGTCGCAGCCACAGGGATGGTGGCGGTTATGCGCATGCAGGGCAAAGCCATGGGTAATTGACGCAGACAGATGTGGTAGACGTCTACACATCCAAAATGCAAAGAGAAACAATTGACGGAAGAGGGCTTAGCAGAGCCCATCGCCATAGACAAGAAGTCAAGACACAGAGATCTGCCAAAAATACTCAAAAAAGTAATCTGGTACCATCTTTACATAGAAGTAATCCTGAGAGAAAAGTTAGTCATACTACAGCCGTAACGTCAGGAATTTCTGCAGAGCACAAGCAGGAAGCTGATTCAGTCCTGTTGCTTTGGGAAATGTGGAGGACTGCAAAAGTAATTGCTGCTGTGGTTTGCGTATGAATTTCAAACCTCTGCTACAGTTTTACTAAGTGTTTGATTCTGACAGCAAATATTTGTAGAAAGCACAAAATTGTGTCACCAAATACCTTCACGTTCATTCACGTTGGAGTAGTTCGTAGCTTAGAGACATTCTTGCCAATTTCGATGAGTTTATTGGAACGGATGCGCTGGGAGAACAAGATTAATGGCCTTTACTTTATCTTGGCAAATCAAATTCTAATAAAGCTCAAAGAAAAATTAAAATCTGGCCAGTGTGAGCATTAAACTTTGACTTGATGGATGTGTGAGGGTAAAGTCGTTCCAAAAACCTGCAGGTGTTTCTTTTACAGGCCTGATATTCAGTTCAAACTGCAGGTTTTTATTAGCGAGCGATGGTTGGTAGGATGGATGTTCATTTCCTAAGTAAAGTGCTTCTTACCTGAAAGTACCCGCCAAAAGGAAATATTTATCATCTCCTGGTTTACATGGCAGTGTATAAACCTTAGGACATTTAATTAGAAGTTCTTATTCTTTGTCAAAACACATTTCATTGCAGTGAATGAGCCAAACAAGCTGGCCTGAGGGCCATATTAAGAGACCCATTATTTGACTGAATATTATAATCCATTTCACAGATTCAACATGCTACTTGAGACTGAGTCATGCATACATGCCGATTACTTTTTAGAAAGATAAAACGTGTACGTGTTGCTTAATATTTCCAGGTCGCATTTTCATTTTCTTCAGTTCAGTTTTCGGTGTGAGTTTTAATGTGTGGCTCAAAGGCACTTCAGCATGGTAAATTAAGGGAACCAGCATGGGACTGAAAACTCTGATTGGCCTCATCAGTCCTCTTGGTTTCCAGTCACACTTTGCACTTTTGATGACCTAGATCTCCTCGGTAAAGAAACTGTGCCATATTATCGTGTTTAATCTCTAATTTTAAGGGCAATCCTCCACCAGTAAAGTTGTGACTGCTTCATAATCAGTTCTTCTGTTTGTCTTTACTGCCGACTGTAAATGTTGATTTTCTTTCTGTCCACCTTTCATTCCTGCTGTCCTCCTTGCCCCAAGGCTGCCTTGCATCTAACATTTGTGTTTTGGAGGGTCATGCAGAAGGTCGAGTCAGGGCTAGTTTTCCTCCACCTTCTCTACATGATGCCTCGCTGGCTGCAGGGGTCATTATAAGGGCAATCCACAGTAACTGCAGTCTCAGAGTTTGTGATTGCCGAAGCTAAGGGCAGGACAGAGGAAGGCCTGTGATTGATAGAAACTATTATGGATGTTGGGCCCCTTTAGGTCATTGCCAGCAGATTTCCAGACTGAAAAAATAAGGATAACCTGACAGGAAAATATGATCGTAACCGCTTTCACCTAAAAGAGACCATGCAATCATTTGTAAACTGAGTGCCTTTCAGCGTATTACAAGTCAAATTGAACAATAAAACATAAAGGCAACTGCCCAAGCATGTATAAATACCTACTCATATACATAACATGTAAAAACTTTTGCTGACCTTCAAGATAACACCTATTAAAACCAGTGTGGGAGAACTGGGCATCGCCAGTGCCATTTGTGGAGCTGGAGATGAAGTGGATGCTGGTGTCGTGGCCTATGGTCGGGTGCCAGTCAGGCCATCATCAGGAGAAGGCCATCCCCGCGAGAGAAGATATCATCATAGCCTGGTTGGCTGACAGCTTCAGGGCCCTTATTGAAAAATCAATGTCCATTTGTGCGTCCAGCACACCTGGCCGTCTGCCAGCTCGGCTGAAGTCACCTAATGAAGCCCGATCCCGTTACCTGATTCCTGATTCACTGAGTCAAAGTGACTTTGCAGCTGAAGTCATCCACCCATCAGGGATCTCGGGGGCGAGTTCAACATGATCCATGCAGCTTGTTGTTGTTGTTTCTGTTGTTGTTTCACTTTGCATACTTCTGCTGTTTTCATTGTCTAGACTCGTCCTGACATGCAGCTACACCAGTGTATGTGATCGCATGCAATCAGGGTAAAAGTCAAAGCTTAGGTAAATAGTCATTATAACTTGTAGATAAAATATAAATGTTTAGTAAAATTAGAAAACCTGTTTTATTTTACGTTCTGTTCATGCACAGACATAAGAAAAGATTCAGATAAAAAAACCTGCAAAAATAAAACAGGTTTCACACACAAACTCTGATGCATCATTCATTTCATTGTGGAGCTCTGTAATTACCAGTTTGCATCTTGTAAGAAGCTTTGCATTAGTAATTATGACAAAATCAAAAAGAAAAGAAATGTGGATGCCTCATGTCACAGCATTTTTAACTTCAACAAACATCTCTGCAACTATCTAACAATCAGTTAAACTGAGTTTGTCTGATGGTGTGAAAGTTTATGTGGATTTTTCCAGTGTTTACGATCAATCCCATATGACATGTATGATCCTCAATACTGTACAATTAGTCGATGAAGGGCCAATAAATTGACGGGGAGGAGAGCATCACATAATGTGAGGTGGCAGTAAATTCGCTTGTACTTTACCAAAATTACAAGCAGTTCCATTGTGGTTTGATTCACAGAAGCTGAATATAAAAAAGCAACTCTTAATTTTCTGTAATGTTGATAACATGGCGTGAGAGATTACATTCTTGAAATCACTCTGTTATTTTAGCATTGGAAAGCTTGGGTAAACCCTCTGTCTAATAGCATACTGTAAATGACTCATACAAAGATGGATTGCTAAAACCAAAATGCTGCTTGTATCCTAGACTATACACTGTGCAGTAGATGGTAACTGTGGTCATCTTTTCAAGCTTTTTGGATAAACCACTGTACTATCACAACCGAGACTGAGGCTTTTCTTCCAGTCACTCCACTCAAAGTTTACCATTAGATTGATGTAGGGACTACACTACTGTATTGTGTGTCGTGATTCATTTTTAGCCCATGCGAGGACTGTGGTCTAATTGTGTCCGGGAAACCTTTCCTGTGTGTAAACGCTTGTCCACTCTGACTGATCATTATGTTAAATGTCAGCTGGTTTTAAAGTTGTGGCTGAGGCAACTGAGAAGCAAAGCCACCCCTCTTCAGTGGATTACTGCTCTGTGTGAAGTTTCATCTGTCCACGGATGAACGGCCGACAGCGGCAAAAGGCTGTAATCCTCCGGGCCACAACAGCAGTGCCTGATCCAAGGTGGAATGAAACATCCAACTGTAAACCTCTCGATCAGAATTAAAACCCCAGTAACTCCAGTGGACTGGGAAAGCAAGCTGATCCGGCAGCTGGTGATTACTACGGTACATGACACAGAAATACAATCCCTCTCCATCCGGCTCAGAGCTCCGTTCTTCCTTCCAACTTTGGAGAAGAAAACTGATTTTTGACAAAGTGTTTGGAAGAGCATTCCTGATGTACCTTCACTACAGGGTGAGTCATAGTGGAGGGTTAGGGAGGAGGAGTGAGGTCAGTGAGGGTGAAGAGGAGAGAATGATGAGTTGCATGGAGGAAGAAAAGGATGAAGAGTAGGAGGGAAGGAAACCACTGCTCGGGGCATTGCTCATGATAAGAGACATCTTCGTCCAGCAGGGAGACTGCTGTGCCTTTAAAGTGGTGGATACTCTAAAAATTGAGCTGGCATTCATTACCAGAATGACGTAGTCTGTCTGTACACCTTGTCTGTCCCCAGTCTGACCCTGAATTCACACTGTCTCTTGGTTAAGGGGTAACGGAGGAGGAGAAGTACGGAGTGGGCCTGCACTGTTGAAATTCCAAAACATACATACGACACAAGGTTCTAACCAAAATTACTCTACATATTGGGAATGCCCCCCTTGGTGATTCTCTCTCCCCCCACACCAACTGTCCCTGACTCTCCTGTCCCCCTTTCTGCTTTGCCATGGAGCCTCGCAAGGGAGGCAGTGTGTAATGCAATTTGGTTGATTAAAAGAAAACATTAAAGCACTACCTTATTGAATTTGACGGCACGTACGGATCCGGATCTCACTGGCCACTCTGTTTTATTGGCCAGGGATGAAGGGGATAACGTCACTCCCTATCACCCTCCACCTCGAGACCACCCTCCCCAACCGGCGGCCCCGCCTTCCTTCATCCTCTCCAGCCCTAGACAAACCTTGGAAGGAGGACATCCTGGCAGGACAGCGATTTGTTTAGACCCCGCCCTCCCTGCCTTTTCTCTTTTCGCATCTGTAACCTTGGCCACCATGAGAGAAAGAGAGAGAGAGGGACAGAGTGACAGAGCGAGAGACATTACACAGGGACAAAAAGAGAAAGAGAGAGAGAGAGAGAGAGAGAGACCCTTGGCATAACTAAAGAGGAGTCATTTTGTTTGTGTCAATAAACAGGCTGATAGGTCATTAATCTCATAAGTGGATGGGTTAGGTAGTCACCTCAGTCACTGTCTGTTCACGATGACTCATCTGTTGTTCCTAACAGGGTCCAAGTCTCGAAGTCTATAATTAAGTCTCAGACATGCCTTTTGAAGGGACTGAGAGACTGGGTTGGGGGGAGGGGTGTGGCCTTCAGTGAATATCAATCACCTGCCAATCTTCCCAGCGCAGGCCAAGCACACTCTCAGCTCGCCATATCCAGTCCATTTATTAGAATTATGGTGATGGGGCTTGTCTGCCCGATCATGTACTGGAGCAACAAAACAACTTCTGAATGGAAGTCCCGCGTTCAGATGACATCATCTGTGGCTGCTTCAAATATGGTGCAAGAAATGAATAACAGCACCTCAGGGATGATGTAATGTATCGGAACTATGCTGAGCCACTGAATGACTTTGAATCCATACTGGTCTCAGTGCATTGTTGACTCTAAAACTTCATTACATCATGTACAGTCTGTTTTAAGAAGCACAGTGAATACAGAGGTTTTTTTGTCAACAGGAAGAGTGACAGCAGGTAAATTGTGCAGAATTTTGAGGTTGAATGATGATCAATGTGCACATTTGACCTCTGGAGCTTGTCTCATGATGGAACAGTGTGTGCAACCTCCTTCTCTCACACCTTTCAGATGTCAGAACAGGAGATGCAGCTTCAATCACACAATCCGACATCATACAAGCCGATCTCTGCTGCAAAGCATTACATAAATGTAAAATTGCTATTAAGCCCTGATATGCACTGTGGCTTTGTCATTTTGGGGACTTAGCTTATTTCATGTCTTACCAGAAGATGGATTGGAGGGTTTATTTTAGTTTAAACCGTTAATTCAGTGACTAGTCCTGAAAAGGTACGAGTGTGTTACAACTGAAGTGTTTAATAGCACTGGAAGCCCCCAACCCCCCACACCTTTGCCACATTAGAATTGGATGGGAGGCATTCTGCAAGTCTAATTCACCTCACAAACTCACAGTACATTTGTCATAAACACCAAACCCCCAACCTAGAGAGCCAAAACACTGTCTTTCATCAGGCCCCTCACCTGAAACTAATTACTATTCAAATTTTATTCAAATGGTATAAACACCTTGAGGTGTACCAATTTGTTTTCAAGGGGGTTCTCCTAATCTGGCTTGGTTGAACCTTCTGGGGGCAAAAACATCCATTAGGAGAGCTTTCAGTGTCTTTTAGACACACAAGCCTCTTCAACAAGGTAACAGCACAAGGATAACACCAAATTCTTATGATCTAGTTTGTTTCAAGTATGCATCTACAGTGATGCAAAGGCTGGACGCAGGAAGAGGCTGCAGTAACAATCCTAATAACAATCTTGTTTGTATGTTTTTTGGTTTGGTTAGTGGTTTGGTATGGCTAGTCACCATACGTATTAAAGGAAAATTTTGCCATGTTCTATGGGGATGTTCAATAAGTGTTCAGGTAAATTTAGTCAACTGAAGACAGACATTTCTCACTTCCTGCTGAACTGGTCAATAAAGCTAAATTTGTCTGTTTGCTGAGCCATGTCAGCAATGCCTACATGTACCCGAATGCATTGCACATTAGCCTCTAATGTCCCCTTGCAAGATAGCTGCTGGGTGCTAATTAAGTTACACAGTTTTGCCAAGCAAGTTAATTCCTGCAGTTTGGCAATTTCTTTCTCACTAATAGCTATTGCTACCTCCAGTGCATGTTTATCAAATAAATTTACATTTAGCAGCATTACACACACCTACACACACATACCACCAAGGAGTAGGCTTAGGACAACAAAGCTAAAAAGAGTTGAGCTAGCATTGCAGTGTTGCACAATAATCAACATTAAACAAGACTAGGTTAAAACCTAGTGTATGTCTGGTTTGGTGAATGCATTTCTTTCTTGGTCAGTGTGCTTTAGTTAGAGGTAATGTGTAACATGAGCATGTTTGGATATTAGTAGTTGTTATGCAGTAGTCTTTGTTAGTCAATCAAGATATAGAAGGATGAATAATATAGTTGTGTTTCTAGGAACAACAGGGTGTTTGCATCACGTGGCACAGTGAAAAGGATGAAGACTTCCGTGGCCCTGTTATCTTTTTTAAAATTTTCATGAGGCTAGATGAGGCTAAATTATAGACCACACAGTGCTCAGGAACTTCTGAGTGCATTTCCAAATGTTTATTTTTAAATAAAGTAGTGCTGTCAATCAATTAAAATACGTAATCGCGATTAACTGCATGATTTCCATAGCTAACTCAATATTGATAGCAAATTAATCGCACCTTTTTTTAAATTGTCAGCTCCAAATATACCTTTAAGGGATTTTTTTTTCAAGTTTTCAGTACTGTTATCTTATGAGAGTGGAAAAATATGCTTGCTTTATGCAATTATTACATTATTATAATATTTTTATTGTATTTATTAATATTGCAATCCAAACCAACAGAAAATACTGTGATATATATTTGATTGAGCACTCTGTGCTCAGAAAGGTTTAGTAGCTTATCAGCAAATTAGCCATGTGCTGCAGGATGACTGCCAACAAAAAAAGCTTCTGGTCAGAGACCATCCTCACTGGATGGTAATATTAATGATGTTGATGAGCAAACAAACCAATAAAATTATTTAGCTTGCTAATTTTATTGTTAAACATGAACCTGCAGGAGAAACTGCGATGGACAGCCAATGGAGAAGGAGTAATGTTAAATAGGTCAAAGTAATTAAGTGGTGTCTTCGATCATAACATGATTTGAGCTGTTGATTCTCTTTTTAGCTCACTGTAACTTAACTGCAAACATTGGCTGTTCATTTGTGAGATAGCAGGATTAGGGTTGGGATTTTATTAGGAAAAAAAACTAATTGCAATGCATTGATTAAGCAGTTGTTTTTTCCCAGCCCTAGACAGAACATGCACGCGTTAGTACGGGTAAAAATACATTTAATGGCATGAAAATAAATTAGCATTAAGTCATTAACGTGGTTAGGAACAAACCTGCTTCCTCAAACTCCTGCTTCTCCACTCTGCTCGCGTTGAGTGAAACAACTGCAGTGTTGTGGCTAGGAGGTGTTGGCACATGCTGCGAGCAAACCCGAGGAGCTACGGAAAGACCCGGACACACCAACTGTGCTCACCAACTGTGCTAAGTCAGTCAGTCAGTCAGTCACGAAAAAAAGCCATGTGTTGGGCAGGTCCCTTCCTAGACCAGCCAAAAACAGTTACCAGAATCCAAAGTACCACCCTCCTTACTTTGTTGGCTTCAGAATCCAAAGTACCACCCTCCTTACTTTGTTGGCTTCAGATAAGGCTTACGCCTGGGACACAGTGGCTGCATGAGGAGCACGTGTGTACCTCGCTGAACTCCTGTCTGTGGCTCATACATCTGTGGTCCCCACACAGCCAGCATTGCTGCTACTGCCAGCCTATAGGCTGCCGATAACAAAATTAATCTGGCACATTCTGCAGCCACATATTTGTGTTTCTTTTGGCTCAATATATGCCAATTCCCTTGGCCCAAATCCGGCCCACTTACACTGCTGTCTGAAGCTATTTCCACATGTGGACCAATTCTAGCACACAGAATCCCCAAACACATCCTTAGCCAAAAGCCTTTTTTGGCTATCTTGCCATTTATAATGGCTATTAATTATTATTGATGTGATTTTAGTCTCTCACTCACCCATTTATTCAGAGACAGAAAGCATGAACAAATGCCTTTCCTCACCTGATATTGACATTGAAACTGTAATGAAGGCAAATTTGACTGAATTCATACAGGGCTTTCTGGTCTACTCACCAGTCAATGCACTTTACACTGCACTGTAACATTCATTCACTCACACAGACTATCACACTATTGTCAGGGGTGGCCATATTGTACAAAGAGTCATCCTATTTAAACAAAATAAAAAATAAAACACAAACAAACCGACAGAACAGTCATTCAGAGAACTTTGGAGATCAGTATCTTGAGTGCCAAAGTGGGTGAAAGCACACCATTTTTTCTTCATTATCTCAGCCAATGTAATACAGAGATAAGAGATCTGTTTATGCTTGTAGGTTGTTTGTCTCAGTAATACTTTGTTCATTGAAATGTAATGTGCAAACACATACTGTGACAGGTTTATTTATGTTTGGCATTATGTTTGATTACAGTTCACATGCCAAGTAAAACAAAGACAGGTTGTTTTTAAGTTTAGATAAAGTTCAGTGGTTCAGTTCTGTATTTCATAATTTAATATTTTTTCTGTCTTTTATACTTACTTGTGATTTGAGGACTAAAGGAAGAATTGCCTACACACTGTCTTCTTTTACACAGTGGGTGATATCATGAGTGATGTCAGTGATTAGACCAAGCATAGGGCATAGGGTAAATTCAGAATTAATAACTTTACATTTACCTGTTTTTAGGAGAAGTGTTGGATTTACGGGCCATAAAGGTGCAGGTTAGTCAGAGGTCCTGCTGTTAGGCACCAAGTCTATTTAAGCAGTGTACATGTGATGTTAATTTCAGTTCTGTTACTATGACTTGAGATTTATTCAGTTAAGCCAAGTTAACTGTTAACTGCCACAGCCCTCCCAGAAGTAAACTTGCTGGTGTGATATTCACATGACTATCAGCAGAGCATTTTTGCTGGGAAAAGTGTGAGTCACACAGAGAAAACAGGCAAGACCCCAAATCTCTAAATGACACACCGCTGCAGTCGAGGCTGTGAGGCTGCTCTGATCTGTTAACACACCAAAATGAAAAGCAAGATTTTACGCAATGCACTCAAATTGCTAAGGCAGCCAGTCTATAACACTCACATAATTTCTCCTGACTATCCTTAATATTACATTGTTCAAAAACGCCACAACTTATGGGTCCACAATATATTGCCATATAAGTTATGCAACTTGCAACATCAAGTTCAGCAGGCTGGTCTACAAAATAAACAGTGACACAAGAAAAATGTGGAAAATCTTGTATCTTTCAAGTTTAAAGAAGAATCAGGGACAGCTGGTATTGTTCCACCATTGAGCTTGTAAATATGCTCCTGACTGTCAATTTTTAATACTGAAATTAGCTTCCAATTTGTTGCAACTGACCCCCTTTTTTATGCACCGCATATTGTTGTGAGGGCATTCTGATGTTTTAGCATTTTATATTTCTATGAAAAATAAAGTTAATTCACTGTATTTTAACATCTTTAGATTGTAGAAGTAGGTGAAGATAAAGTGATGGTGTTTGCAAGTGTGCTTAACCTCAGCCTCATTTCTTCGCCATATAGCCTAATCAGGGAAAACACTGTAAAATGAATACTAATCTGAACTAAAAATAACTTGTAGTTCTTCCTAAACAACAACTATTGGCATCCACTCAAACAGTTCTAGGAACTATTTGAGAGCACCTGCCAACTGGGGAGTTCCTGTGGAACTTAATGCTTTTAAGGGCTTTTTATCTGTTGGCATTCATGCTGCCAGTAGAAGCCTCAATGTAAGCTACGTAAACTGGCCGGCAGCTGTAATGCTAACGTCATTTCTTTTGCACACTTAAAACAACAACAAATGAAGGCCACTGCATTACCAGGTTAGGGTTTCTTGGTCAGTATAGCACACATTATGGAAGTAACTGCTTAAATTGATTATGCTTATTATTAACACTCATTTGACATTTACTATGAAGTGTTGAATTTTGCCTTTAACATAAGTATGTGAACATTGCAGCATTTTGAGAGTGCACAGTTGAGTCCTGCAGGAAAAAAAACAACACTAAACCACCTGTTGATGGTCCAAAAATGCTTCCAAACTGTGGGCTGACGACTGCTTGGTTAACAAAAGGTTTAATTTTCTACATCTAGACATGAAATAAAACAAGATGAATAATAAGTGGGGTTTGGGGGTTTGTTTGAAGGCACATTTGATGGAAAACAATGTTTTGCAATGTGTTATAAATGTAGCCCGGGAAATCAGTTGCCACACAGGACACAATTACTGGGGCTCTTACAGCACTTTATTTTTGACCGCTCACTCAAATAAAATAATCCTCTGCCATGTAACACGTGCTAACTTGCTGTAATGGGCAGCAAACTCAAGGTCTTTGGTGACCAGAATAACAATCTGGCTGGAACCAAACCGTATTGGGAAATAAATAAAACCAAAAACAATAAAATAAAACACAACACAGAAAATATGGCAGTGGGCTTGGGCTATATACAGAAACAAAAAAGAAAGAAAAAATAAAGACCTAACCAAAACCCACAAAATTCCAGTTTAATGTTGAATAAGGCTTTTATAATCACTTACACTTCAAAACAGCTTCACAGCGAAACTTTAACTTCAGGTAGGACACTGGAGATAGCACTTTGCGTTTCGACGGTGATACAACTGAGACAATGGCGGCTGCTGGCTTATGCCTCCGCTAAGCTAATACAACATCTTATTAAAATACTGGCAGATAACTTACTTAAAGTCATTACAGAACCTTATTTAAGCAAGTTTTTGGTGTATTTACCTAATATTTCACACGAGTCTTAAACAGTGGTCCTCTCTGCATTGCCAACTCAGTCCACATGTAACAGCAAGAGATCTATAGACCAAGATGCACTTGGCTAAGTCTGGCAGAGTAATGATTTCTAGTCAGCCTCTGCCACCTACTGATGACAGCAAGTAACAACTTGTCGAATTCCAGTAAGTCCATTTATCATGAACAACGAACCTGATGCATTAACGGATAGAAAAAAAAACATATTTAAATAAACAAATGTCTTCAAGGGGTTTTACATACACTCGAGTGAGAAAGTTATATCGTACATTGACTATGTGTTTACCACTCGGCTACATAAAGATAGTAGATGTTTTAAATGAGGCATTTTGCATGAAGCAGTTGTGAGACATTTTATTTAATTTAACAAGTCCCACTCTGACAGATTTATTAGCTACATAGATGTCTTTTAAGGTAAATGCTTGCATTGCATGGTTTAAAGTTCCTTCTCACCTGATTTTCCTCTGCATCACTGCAAAGTGAAGCATGACTTAGGTGGATATACAAAAGGGAACATGAAAAAAGGGAGAGGAAAGACGACTTACAGAAAGAGGAAGATGATGAGGTGATAGCGGTGATGGAAGAATAGAAGAGAAAAAGCAAATTTGAAGGTTTGGATGATGAGAGTGCTGTGCCACAGGGAAATTCGAGATGCAAGCAGATACGATTGTTTGCTAGAGTTTCCCGCAAAGAGCCCCCTTCACAGCCGAGCAGCGATGGAGGAGGGGAGGGAGGTGAGCAGTGAGGTGGAGGTATTATTGTGTTAGGACATCAGATCCAGGGCATCATCATCTGTGTATCAATTGCATAACACTTTCAGTGCCAAGGCTGAGAGTGTCAAAACTGTGAAACTGAAAAATGAGAGACAACAATGGTAGAAAAAGTAAAAAGATGGAAAAAACTGGGAAAGTGCAGAGGGAAAAGGGGTCAGGGTGATAGAAAAGTAACACCAAGAGGACAGAGACTGGGGGAGGAGAAAGTCAAGGAAAAAGTGGAAGATCTTAGGAAATGGAGGAGTGTTTTATAACCTCTCATCAGTCCAGACTCCTAGTGCTTTGAGTAGGCACAGGCCCAGATGAATTATTCAGTTTCTGGCTGGTTGATCTCCTCCGGGACTGACACTCACTATCCTTGAACGTTAGAGCACCACTTGACGGTAAATGCTCACTGGGACAAACAAGGGGTCCTTAAAAAAGACTTGTGCACTCAACTCACACTAAAACCCCACCTCCCCACTCACCCCTTCAGCCTGACCAAGATCAATACACAACCGGAGCCAGATGTTGCACAACATCACTCTGGGGAAAAGAGGGTTTTCTAAGAGGAAACCTCCAGAGGAAGTTGTGTGCCTGCATTCATTAATGTAGTCATGGGCATGCCAATAGAATGTAGGGGAGTGAAAACAAGAAGACAGTCCTTTGAAAAACACAATAAATGCTCATTTTAAAAGACAAGACACTCCCCAGATGTTTAGTGGTGCCTTCTCATGTACAGACACAAAAACACAAAATTAAACAATGCCTCATCCACGGAAACGGCTCTTTCAGCTGCTTCAGGAAACAAACAACTGCTGTTTCTGGGTTATAAGTCATCGTTTAACTTCGTGTTTTAGTGTTGGTACATGAGAGGACACCATTAAATATTTGCTGAGTGTCATTTATTTATTTTTCGCCGGATTGTTTCTGTGCCTATGCAGCTCCAGTGTTTTCAGCTAGTGATGATGTCAGCAACAAGATCCAGCTCTCAGGACAGCACCGTTTATATAATAATGCTGTAGCACATCATATATGATGGTAAATATCCTTGATATCAGGCTCAATGTGCAAAAAACCGAACCTCTCCTTTAAAGGATCAAACTGGCTGTAGAGAGGATGGGAGCTATCTGCCAGGATACTCCTCTCTTTCTCCCTCATCCTTTCTACATAGAGTTGAGTCATAGGCTTTTGGGGTTTACCAACTATTTTGTTTGCCATTGACACAAACCTTGAAAGTTTGTTCTTATTTCTTCAACTAAGGTATACCAGGCAGGAAAACGATATGTGAAAGCACTCTCAACAAGATATATATATATACCAGTTCTAAGATTAGCTGACTGACATCGAGACATCTGAGTTTTCTGAGTAAGTAACGACAAATTAGAACACATGAAAACTCTTGAAAACATACTCTGTTTTTAAAGGAGAACTCCGGCCATTTTTGACCCTTTTCTCGTTTTCCTGAGGGTCACCCAGTGTTGGGGGTAGCAAAA
>JAQLOL010000025.1:19917152-19942253 GCA_029783665.1 Naso thynnoides
CAAGGGATAGCTCCGGTTTGGTCGTGTCATTTTTAGTCGCGTTTTTTGCTACCCCCAACACTGGGTGACCCTCAGGAGAACAAGAAAAGGGTCAAAAATGGCCGGAGTTCTCCTGTAAGAGAAGCTCACATGGGAATGAAGAGTTATGCTGAGATATTTGAAGTTTTCCACGGCTTCAGTACATTGGTCATCAAGTGAAACTGTCTCTGTTTTCAGCTCGTTTGGTACTTCAGCTCAGCTCTTAGGTCTTGGACACATTTATTTCTAGTTGGCTGGTGTGATGACATATTTTGAGGGCTTTAATGTGTGTAAGATAGGCAGCATCGCCTGCAGGGTCAGTCTTCTGTAGGAGGCCCACCAAACTAATGCCATCAGCATACTTGACTCATTTGAAGTCTCTTTTATTGATTTTAAATTAATTAGTAAAGAGAGGTGCCCTGTCGACAGGCTGTGTTCACAGTGAGCACCTCAGACATGTTGCCCCCACATGGACCCTCTGTGGGTGACAAGAAAAACATCTCTGATCCAGAGAACCAATCCAATTAACACCGAGATCAATGAGCCTTTTCAAGAGAATATGTGTTTTCATAGAGTTAAAAGCTGAGCTGTAATCCACAAATAAAACTCTGGCATGTCTCCTTTTAATTGAGGAGCATAGCATTTAAGAAGCCGGGCTTTTAGACTGTCTGGCCAGTGGTCATATTCATCTTCAGTTTGAAAAGACTTGTAGCAACACCATCCTCTTTAATTTCTCTTGGTATCCTTGCAGAGAGATTTTTGCAAACATCATCATGTTTTGTTCGTGTGTCCTCAGTGTCAAATCTACTGTAAAAGTAGATGCAATACGTTTAAGAGAGAGGGCAGTAGAGGGGCGTGCTTCAAAATTTAACAGTTATTTATTTAATTTTTTTTACTATGCACATTTTTGCAGGATCACAGTGATTTACAGAGCTCAGTGTGGTTGTATAGGTGTTTCACAGAGATAATTCCCAGAGCATCAGACTCTCACTGCTGACAGGGCGATTATATGCTTGGATTTCAGACTGTAGGTTGTATTCTAAAGTGCAATGCTGCCATCTTCAGGTTGTCTTCCACCATTAAAATGACACAATACAGTGAAGACAAAAACTAAACTACTGCAGGTCTATATGGGTGATTGTAATCCAAGTAGAGCGATTGCTATTACTGCATGTGTAACTGATATTACTCTGAGTACTTTAAGGCATGCAAATGCTAGCACTACACCGGTACAAATAAATAAGAGTGATCGTTCATAAGGATGAACGTTTGGCCTCTGTCTTACCCCTCATAACTTACAATGACCCCTTGTGCCTCTCAGTGAATTATTTTTATTGTAGTATCTGGCCTAAGCCATTTACTTACTTACTTACTTATGAGCAGAACAGAGTAATCTGTTTTCTTTTGCCCAGGAAACTTGCGATTTCACGGGTCTCACAAAAAAGAGCTGCACCACTTCTATTCTGTGCACTGGCTTCCAGTTAGTTTAAGGAGAAATGTTAAAATTCTTTCATTTGTCAATAAATGTATTATATTTATTTTAATATTATTGAACTGCAATTATATTTTATATATTAATTCACAGAATATTTTTATGTACAGTTTTATTGATCCTGTATCCAACAAGATTTTTTTTACATCACTCAAATTAAATTTTGTTCATCAGTACTACAGTGTCAGAAATTTTAGAAATAAAGCTAAATAAAATACAACATACTGCTAAATTTAATGCTAGTTTATTTGTTAAACAAGTGCATTTTTATTTAAACAATACCTATCCTTCAACTTACTTAAAGTAAAGTTTTGCATTTGGTGCTTTCACATTATGTCATTGCTGCTTTAATCAAGTAAGCGTTGCTATAAATCCTTTTGGTTGCTTCTTTTTTTAATGTATTCCTTCCTTTGCAGTTACTCAGTTTACCCACAGTGATGGATCAAATAAATCTTGTCTTGAGTAAAGCATACTTTTGAACTCTGATGAAGTGAGGTAATGTATCACAGCGCATTCATGAACGCAACATGTGCATGTGTCTGAGCGTGTGTTTGTGCATGTGTGTGAGTGTATGATTGCGTGTTCACCCTGTCAGCATCCTTCCTCTCCACATCCTGCAGCGTCTCTCTATTGGCCCGTATCATCTCTCAGCAGTCCAGTGTTCGCCTGTAACACAACACTGGACAAAATGAAATGCAGTACAGACAATCCGCTCTGCAGTTTCTGCTTATGGTCTCGGCCTTGGACTCAACGCCTCTAATGACTTCGTCCAGAGAATATCCTCTACCTCCTGCCTGGCTTTTAGACACGTTTTCTCCTTTTAAAGCTGATTCAAACTGAACGTGCTGAAAACCGCAGACACATACCAGTCCAGAATACATTTTTTGGGCATGGAATCTCATTGGTTGAGTTAAATCTTGATGATTAAGGCCATGTTTAGATGAGAGCAGCCCTACTAAAAATGGAAGTCTTTCCTTTGCATCTTTAAAAAAATCTACCTTTCACGAAGAACCGAAAGCACTGTAATATGCATGCCAGGCTGGTAATCAGCGGTGTTAGTTTGTGATGACATACCACAGGAGCTGCCAAAGTTGTTTACTTCCTGTTGCTGTTAGGCCCTAAGCAGCCACAAATTAAAGAAATGCATCTGTAGTTTGACTTCTAAAATTATGATACAAACACTTGAACTTTCCTCAATAGAATGTTGTCATATTCGACTTGCTTTGAATGCATTGTGGAGTGTTTTATTTGAGTTTGGTAGTGGCTGTGGAATGAACTGACTTGCCTTAACATTAGCATTAGCTTAGTCACTGCTGTCATACACACAGCTGGAAAGAAGGTTGTGGTTTCAAAAAATTTGCACTCTGTAACCTGGTTTCAAAAGTTTGCGGTTTCAGGGGCACCAGCATGCAGTTGTAAAAGACAGAACTGCAACAAAAGTTCACTATTTGATGCAAAAACTTGCACCTTGTAAACTGCCTCTAAAGCAAACAAGCTGTTATTTTTATCTATTCACATACAGGATAAACTGCAAAAAAAAATTGTAAAATCAACGACAAAGGCATTTTTGCCTTTACTTGATGACTATGGCATTCATAAAGCTTCAAGTGTCAGCACTGGGTGGGCAAATAAGGCTAATGTGAGCTTACAAGGTCAGCATGTTGCCGTTTTAAGCCATGCTAGTGGGATGTCTCTGTCAGTCAGTCAGCATGCCCACTACTTTTGTCCAAAAACAACTGGGTAGACTGTGCCTAAAAATTTATGATGCCATGAGAGCTGAACCTATTGAACTCAATAATTCTCTGGTGTTTCCTCTAGCACTACCATGTTGACACATTGGACTTATAAAGAACTGTCTACAACTGTCTGTCTCTTCTTTAGTCCCACCAAGTCAGTCAGATTTTCTTGGGAAATATCTCAGCATCAACCGGATGGACTAGCACGACAGTCACAATAATGCATCCTGATGAGGTAAAATGCTAAACTAACAGACATGACAACATAGTAGCAAAACATAATGCAGGGTGACCAATAAGCCATGTGAAGACCAACACCTTAATGTTATAGAGCCCATGAGTCATTTTAAAATTATATAATATATGGCACACTGACAGTTAAAATGTTTCAATTGCTTGTGTTCTCTTTCTTTAACAAAATGCCTTATCACAGATACTAGACACAGTGGCAGTGAGATTCCAGACAAGGTGGCAAAAGTACTCATTATTGACAAGTGTGGAGTTAGATCTAATGATTATAAAGCTACGACAGTTGAGTGGGATGGACTGGCATCTTTGTTGTGCAGTAAAGTTAGGGAGCCTGCAGGAGAGGCGGTAAAATTTTGGTGTATTATGCATCAGAGAGCATTGTGTGCCACTGCTGCCCAGCTGGGTGATGTGATGAGCATCATGCTGAAAACTAATAATCTCCTCCGATCATGAGGGTTTAATCACAAGGAGTTTCAGGTTTTCCTGAAATGCAGAGGGGTAATCAATCATATGTGTGCTGGCCAAGTTGTTGGAAATTTTGAGGCAGTTCTGTTCTCTGAGATCTGAATTTTTTATTTTTTTTTTTTGAAAGAAAGAGTCAAAGCCTTGTTGAACTGAGTCACCCTGAGTGGTTGGCAAACCTTGATTATTTAGCTGATCTCAGTGGCCGTCTGAACAAAGGCTTGCAAACAAATGTTTGTACACATAAAATTATTTGTTGAGAGGCTTCGACTTTAGAAATCAAACCCCCCAACTCTGCTTTGCTGTGCCTAAGTATAGAATCACTGAGCTGCTAGCGTGGCTATTGAGATTATGTATTGTCTTCAGCTCCACTGTGGTTTAACTTAACCATTGAGGCAGTTTTCTTTGAAATGTAAAACACAGACACACATAGGGCAGTTTGTATTCAGGTATAAATGAGTCAGATTGCACAGCTTGCCTTTCCATGGTGTTTTGTTGTTCAGATGTTGTAGGAGGAGATAAACAAGCTGTTTTCTTGACTCACTGATGTCTTTCTAAAGGCCACACTCAGTTCCAATCATAGTATATGACTGCAGCAAACTAGCAAACAGACATTATTTACTGTAATTAGAAGCAAATGCATAGGCATAATGAGGAAAACAAGCGTACACGGGAGGCCATGCCATGACAAATAACTGCATTAGCAATTTGATACAAATTAAATCAATGGAGCCCAGCTAGACTGTGTGATTTACAGTAGAAAGGGCTAAAGAGGGAGGTGATCAAGAGGTGAACCAAGCTTATATTTTGCTTGTATAATGAGTCAACATTACCCAGAGCTGAGGAGGCATTTAGCTCATTGAAATTATGATGTTAATGTTATGTTAAAGCAGCCGCTGTGTAACCACATCACAGGCCAGGACACGGCCTCCGCCATGTAAAACAACCCATTTTAAACATCACTGTAGTGGATGATCAGAGAGGCTGAGATAGACAGACACAGATGTAACCTGCACTGCCTTCCTGCATCGGTTGAGTGGTTTTACTGTAAGATTGATCCAACCGATCACTTCATTTCCTTTCTCATCTACCATAGCAGCCAAAGTGCCGCTGGTTTATCCGTCTGAGAAAGTGATTTTAAGGTGCCAAGTACAATACAGGAAATGGCTCTGCAGACATTCCAGTGTCTGGTTATGGTGGGCTTGATTGCCGGCAATAGTGAGGTTGACCAGTGAGCGAGTGACATAGCGATTCTGAGGACTGTTTCATTGTCGACCATGCAGAACTCGACTGACCAGGGACGTAAATCGAACTGACACAGAGTTGTAGTTGTGGTCAGACCTTATAAGAATAGGGTTTCGTTTAATTTCACTATGCAGAAAACTGCTGAACCCTTAAGGATTTCCGACTAAAATGGTCTAAGAGAAAGGAAAGGACAAGATGAGGAGGAGGTATCTATTAATAAAATGAGCTGAAGAAAACATAGAAGCAGAATAAACTTACTTTCATGATCTTTAATGTTATGCAAAATGAAACTTGGACGAAGTTGTTCAAGGATGTTCTTGTGGGCTAAATGTAAAACAGCCCGGCTAAGTGCATCTTTAACAACAAGCTTTGTGGACTGCATTTACAATACAATGAGCTTTCCAAAAATCCAATATGCACAATGACTAAAAATATCCTGTCTGAATAAAGCAGTGGAGGGAGCAACCAAGAATGAAGTCATATCCCTGAGGAGCTTGGTTTCAGTCTTTCCCTCCAAAGGAATCAAGTGGAATTTTTTCGGCCACACTGTCCACTGATAGATGGAAGGTAGCTCTCCACAGATATGAATATATCTCTTAGCTTAACAAAGTTGCATTCACAATATTGAAGGTAATAGTTCTGAATCACCTTTTTGCTATGATTTAGACAAGATTGATGCAAAAATCTCTCAAGCTGTTTTCACAAAAGAATTCAGCTGAATGTCAACAGAATTCTCTGTCAGTTGTGTTTCCATACTGAAAATACTCTGTTGGATATAGGTTAGGAGTGGTATCTGGGAGGCATAATGTTTTTTTGTTTACAGCGCATGGACAATTGTAGATGAGGCTGCACACGTCTCTGTAATGATGACTGTTTTTGCAGCATTTTTGATACCATATGAATCTGGACATACCTGCATTTTGAGTGAAAGGCAACAGACCTCCAAAAGTCACTGCATCCAACCATAAAGTAGTTCCACAAAAAGTCCCTCTTAAAACCTCAACTTGGTGTTTTTAAGTTTCAGTTTTCATATGAATTAAACAAACCGGATATAATGCTTTGATTGAGTTGGAACATATAAGGGACTGCTGTCATTGTCTCCATTCCACGTCCAGATGGATTTATTTTTTAATCAATATCCTTAATGATACTTGACATTGAAATATCGATGTTACAGTGCTTGTGTTAAGACCACCAGTTCAATCATGTTTTTATTCCATCATCTAATAAAGAACACCAAAAAATTGATCCAGAATTTAAGTTAATTGAATAAGCTGCAGATTGCATTGTTAGCTTTATTTCTCAACACTATAATGCTTAACTTTCACCTGCTATGAGCAGGGAAATCAAGCTGACTGGATGTTTCTTTCCAAAATGATCAGTGGGACTGCAGTTAACATACCTTTGACTTTTCGTCACAGTGCCAGATATTCTCTAAGGCAACTTTTAATTATTTGAACCGATGATTTAACTGGGAGACTTTTATGCACATTCAAGCCATAAAAGTGCTTGACCTTTACAAACATCCTCCAAGGATGCTCTCAGTTCTACTCATGGGTTTTAGTGGAGCCGGTAGCTGAGCTGAACACTGTTTCCACCTGTCTTTTTACAGAGGTAAATGACACTGAGGACTGTGTAATATCAGACAGACCTCAGAGTTGTGTGGGATCTTTTCATCAGACATTCAGCAAGAAAGTGACATTTCTAATTCCTGTTACTCTTGCCCCAGTATATCTCAGCATTGTGCAGCTTCTTTGTCCTCTTCATGTGTCTGCACTCTGAAGAGATTTTTCATCCTCCCGGGGTGGAAAAGCCAACTTAGACCATATCTGGATACCTACTGTGACCGCAAAAACTGTTTGAAATAAAGTGTTAAGGTCAGCATCTCTTTAGACATGCCACATGTAAGTCACATAAACACACACACACACACACACACACACAAACACACACACAGCATTAGCACTGACAAGATGGAGGGGTGTAATAACACCTTTAGGAAATTAGCTGATGGCAGCAGGTCAGCCACTTCTCGGCCTTACCTGAAGGGATCGACTTACTGAGGAGCAAAGCAAATATCAATAAGGGTGATATGGCTGTGCTCTGCTCAAGGATAAAGAGCTTATGCATGAAACCTCTGGAAATACACTTGAGCTTGGCGTGTAAAATGCTGTCGCTTCGAGCAAATCCCTGATTAAATCCCCCAAACACGTTTAGTTGGCTGTATGAGGGGAAGCCTGGCGTTAGCTGTGAGGCACAGTGCCAGCCATGGAGGAGGACAGAAGGGGTGGGGGGGTGGGGGGTGTTCAAGGAAAAGTAGGGAGAGGGGGAGCAATACTTATATGACTGAAAACCTACATTGTGCATCACAGGCTGCAGATGAGTCTGTTTGAAGTCTGAATCGTTAACGGCACCCCTCCAGCATTTACAATCCTCTGTGTGTTACAACAGTGACATTCTCACAGATGATGCCACCTCTAAATTCGACTTTGACACTAAACTGAAAGCACTGACGTGTTGCATGTGTAATGTGGAAATTATATTGCTGAGGTTTGAACTAATTGCTCCACGTAATCATACAGAATTTTTGGCATTAGCAGCATTGTTGTTGGCTGCCTTTTCAGTGTTGAGCAAGTTTAATTTTACATGAATATGTTGGTGAGAGGGAAGAAAAAGGAAGTGGTATGAAATGAGTGTGCTGCGCTTGGGCGTTGCACCTTGTTTCCACAGCCTACAAAACACCAGGAGAGCACGCTGCATGAAATATCGCTTCAACATCTGTAATATTGGTTGTGGATTTACAGCTTCTGTGAAGAGAACAAGACAACATTGCCTCATATGGACCATTAATTTTTATTACCTTTCCTGGAATTCTCTTTAGTGGGCATTTTACCGCCATTTTAGGAAAGTAATGGCTGTTTTTCAGAGATGCACAAACATTTGTCAGCTTTGTGGTCACAGACAAAGAAAATAAAAAGCTTCAGAAATTCAAACTAGCAATAGTTAATTGAATGACAATATCTCTACATCCAGCTGAATATCTCTGATCAAGTCTTTCCCCTTAAACATGCTTGTTCATCTTTCCATGCTCTGACTGGCTCTCAGAATACACATATATGTTGTGACAGTAAGCACAGAAGCGATGCAAATGAATGAAAGCGCAGCAGTGAGGCCTTGAGCTGTTTACCATAGACTAATCGGCCTACGCATCTCATTAATAGGGACTGACTCATGTCCTTTTGAATGCAAGTCTTGAAATAAGGTCACACAGTTCAGAAAAGAAAAGGGCAGAAAACCAAGGTAACAGTGACACTGCATAAGAAACGCTCACACTTCTCTTGTGGAATGCAACATTCGGTTGTGTATAGGTAGGTTGCAGATGATGTCACAAGGGGCAGATGGGGGGCAGGAAGTGATTTCTGTATTGTGAAGCGATATCAAAATGCCACATTTTTATGCTGCTTTGTGCCAACTGATCAATTTGAGAAAAAAACAAGAGCTACTTTCGAGTTCCAAAAGAAGTGACAAATAAAAGCAAGAAATTTAAAAAACTTTAGAAACCTCTGTCTAAAGTCTAGAGGAGCGGAATCAGACAACTCTTGTGTGTGCAGTGACCATTTCATGAGAGGAAAGGCTACAAACATTTAGCTACTTAACTCTACATATCTGGCTAAAATCAACAGAAATACCAGAGTGACAATAGTGTTTTTAACTTCCTGCCAGCCATCTGACTTTCACGCATCCTCAGGATCATGTGACTGCAACCCACCTCTACTGTATGTAGATATGAAGGAATTTGAGTGGTTCATGCATGATTTGTGAGTATCACAAGGTACATACACTTTTATTCTCATCTGCAAGCCTCTTCTAATAGCATTAACAACTGTCAAGGAGGAAGAGAAGGTTGCTTCACATGGACTCAGCTGAGGAAGATTCTAAAACCAAGAACCAAGAAAAGGAAGTTGGTCTCTGGCTTGCCTGGACACTGGGGTATCAACATTTTTAACAAGTCTGCACATGATAAACCTCTTTTGTTAAGCTTTCTGTGTCATCTGCAATATTTTACTCAGCACATCACTATGATAACATCAAATAGCCTTTCAAAAAAAAAAGATACTTCTCTTTGGAAATGGAATTAGCTCTTTGAAGTAGTGAAGGCTTAAAGTTTTGGAAGTGGGGCAACTCTTTCATGTGTGATTAGGTGTTCGTAAGTCCATCCTCATGTTGAGAGAAAGACAAAAGAAAGGGTAAGGATGGGGTAAGGTAAGGCTCATCAACCTTGAAATGTCATGGACATTTGGCTGTGGCCACCCAGGACTGTCCTTACACATTTTAAGAGTTAAAACAGTGGAAGAACGGAATAGCAAAAAAAAAAAAAAAAAAGCACAAGAATAAAAAAGCTTCTTTGGCTGAGAGAACTGTAAGGTGAGGGATGAAGGAGGAGAGGAAGAGGAGAGGAAGGTGTACAGTGTCAGCGCTGTTGACTGCAGTCAAATTTCTCACAACAATCAAAATGAAGTGGAGCTTTGGCTCAGATGCATGATGCCGGGCTTACTGGCTTACCTCAGCACTGCGCCAGAGAGGGACTGTCACTGGATATTACCGTGTGGACCACTGAACTGATTTCTCCCACATCACAGTGGACAGGGACAGCTTTACATTCCTCCTTACTCCCACTCTCCTGCCCTGAGGACACACTTCCATTACTTCCCGAAACGTGTCTGTGCACAGTTTCACCGTTGGAAACATTCGCATTAAATATGAATAGCCTTAATAATAAATGGAAGCTCTCAGAGATTGCATCCTGGGTACAAAAAAAAAATGTGGTCCAGTGTTTGTGACACAAAGCTCTTTCATTCTCACAAATTACTATACGTCTGTGCCATTTAAATTCATTTGGGAGCAATTTAAAACCACATAATGCTCTTCTAGCCATTGCTCACATTGCATTTAAGTGCTTTTCTTGCCCTTTTTATTTGCCATGTGGATGAAACAGTACTCAAGCTATATCTACAGTGTAAGACAAAAATGTTCAGACTTTGAATGTATGAATACAGTTTGAGGCTACAGTATGTAAGAGAATGTGTGTGAATGGCATTCATTCCTTAGTTACAAAGGTTTATAAGCAAAGCAGCATTTTAGGTCAAAGTTTCTTCTATTTCCTCCTCCAGGGACAAGCGCGCAGAGGAGTGGCTGGGACTGGATCTAGTTTTCAGGCTAATGGAGCCATACTGTTTGGCTGAACGCTTGGAATAAGCGATGACCTTTCTTCTGTACATCTCTCCCTTCCACATGGATATCATCAGAAGAGTGGAGAGCACCACGCCACCCAGCGTGAGCAGGCACAGCCCTGCTATGACGCACCGATCCAGGTGGGCACCTATCCGGGCGCTCTCCATCTCCAGCCTCTCCATCTCCCTCGCCGACACGCTGTCACGGTCCACCACCACATCGCGAGGCACGGCGTAGGAGATGATCACCAAGGAGATCCCGGTCACTAAGAACGTGACTGCACTGATAAACCCGTAGTCTACAGAAGTCCCGGAGCTCTCCCCGAAGGAGAGATCATCCTCGGACATGAAGGAAAACTCCGGTAAAGTTTCTGAGCAAGGCTCGCCATTGCGCACGGGTCTGTGAGTGCTTTTACAACTAGTCTCTGGGCTGGCAAGTCGCAGGTTAACATTCTCATCAATATATGTGAAAGATGTCTCTAATTCCTCGTCGCAACAAACCCGGACTTTCTCCTCGCCAAGGTGAGAGAGTTTAACCTCTGAAACTCCCTTGCGCGGCGCCGTCCTTGGTTCTGAAAGGCACCGGTCACAGCTGCGGGCCGGGTTGCAGCAGCCCTCCCCCGGGAGCGATCCTCCCGTTGATCCGCCTGACTTGCGGATTTGTAGCACACTGGAAACCCGGCCAAGGACGTCGGGATGATCGGGCAGTTTGCCCCCCTCCTCAGCGGGAGGCAGTTCTGGAGAAGCCATTCGTTATTTACCACCCGCCGGTTCACTCTGAGCCTTCCTCCCACGGTGTTGTCATTCCACAGCATCCCTAGGAGATCACAAACAGCTCTGAATTAATCTGTGCCTATTAATTGAATTTCTCTCCTTGTAAAGCATTTATCTACAATACGCAAAAGACTTGCGTGCGTAATTTGGAAAGGTGCGCAAAGTGCACATACTTTTCTGGTGACAATAACTCTTCTGACATCAACGCCACTTAAAAGCTGATCGGATCGCTTAACAACAATCCATGGGCTCTTCTTGAAAAAGGCGCTTACAGTGACGGTGATTAGCCAAATGCTCTATATCCAATTAGAAAACAATCCACCCAAAGAGAGGTTAAGCTCTAACTTCTGTTTCAAAATGGACACAGCCTACAGAATGAAAGCATAGGCGAAACTGGGCTGAAACTAACGCACACACAAACATAAACACAGTTCGTGGACTTCTCCGTGAAAATCATCATTAAAAACATGTAACACCAGAGTCACTAATGCGTACACACAAAATGTGACGGCCCACTTTTGCTCGCTTTATTTGAATCCAGCAGGGAATGTGAGATGCTTCTCTGCATAAGGGTGGACCAGTCATGCACAGCCCGGTTTAATTTTTTTGTTAAATCCCCGAACAAAATCTCCTCAGACTGCACAGATCAAAAGAAACAAACTCACCGCGCTAATTCAGCATCCCTTCCGCCTTCTCCTCTGCATCACGGACACTGTGGCGGACGAGGGCTCACAACGAGGACAGATTAAAAAAGCCTTATCAGTGCTTTGAATGGGCTATATTCTCTGCCTGCTCGATGCCGTGGCGGCAGGCTGCACTGAAGGAGCTTTTAGTTAGTCCCTCCCACACACGCAGCCTCTGCTGGCGGCGCTGTGGCGCTGAAAGGAGAGCCGCTATCAGCGAGCCGATTGAGATCACTGCCAGCCAGTCAACACACTAACGGGATGAGGATATGAATGGACAGTGTCTGCCTCGGATCGCTAAACAAATACGAAAACATTTAGGGAGAATATCATGCCACGTTAATCTTAGACCTACAAACTATAAAGCTTCTGAGAGCTGAGAACTGGTTAGTAGGCCAGATAAAAAATATGACCAAAGAAATAAATTAAGCCCCTAGAGGAGAGTTCCCCAGAGCTCAGGTGCCAAGAAGTGTCATAAGGTTGCATTTCATTAGGGTGGATACTGAATTTCACACATTTGACCTGACAACAGTGGATATAAATACCCATAATGCAGAGTTAAGCACTATAAATTCAATACTTTACAGTATATTATACATTATGGACCTCCTAAAGCTTTTTCTGGTTTCAGAAGAAAACGAACAAAACATACAGCATGAAAATGTTTCTCCAACCACGCAGGACAAAATATGGACAAGCACACGATGATCCTTACTGTATGCTGCCAGTTAATGCCCTCATCATATCAGGACAATCTATCCAGTGGTGATATGCAAACAACATTGTTAAACCGTGTGTGCCTTGCACCATCTGTTCGACTGTGCTCTCTAAGAAGATTACTGGTCACTATGTAAAAGCCATTCTAATCCACGTTTAATCTAGAGATCTAAGAGGTCGTCGGATCTGTGACCCCATGTAAATCTTTGGGAGGTTCATCTCATCCGAGTCACATTTGAAAGTCCAGGTCGTGGTAGTGTCTTTGAATTAATCTGATAAACAACTAACACAGAAAATGACCAAGTTTTCTTGGAAAGTAAACTAGATTTTAAGTGCAGCCACCATAAATGATTTAAGTGCTTAATCCCACTTTCAACCGAATATTCATTTGTGGACTGTTCCACCTTATTTAGCACAACCAGGCAGCAGCTATAAATACAGTCACCACTTTTCCTGGAGTCCCATTGCTTGGTGTACAGCTTTGGCTCATTTCCCAACAAGACTCCATTTAACAGATGAGTAAAGAGAAAGGGGGGGTGAGGGAGAGAGAGGGAGTCAGGGACAGTGAAAAGATTTAGTCGCCCCATTTTTGTTCCAGAAATTAGTTTTCAGAGTGGGAATCATAATGCTTTATGGTGTGTTTGGTCAGACTTTAGTCAGTCTCCTGCAGAGAACTAGAAAGAGGAAGCTGAGATCTAACTGTGTGCTCGACTGAGGGGTAACAACAGCCAACTATCAGATGCTATCTGTCTGCAACAGTGCACCACTTTTCCTGTTGGCAAGGACACCATGCTTGGAAGAGGTTGGGACAGCTGGGGAGCTGCTGCTTCTAGAAGCTATAAATCTTTGTAGTGTGTCTCCTGCCACAATCCTGAAGCCACACACAGAAAAAGATTATGAACCATGGATTTTGTGCTGGTTTTTGATAAGCTAAAAGCAGATATTTGAAGGTGTTGGAGGAGGGAAGTGGAGGTGCTGCAAATACAACAGAAAGAGGGGAGAGAAGACAAGTGTGACAGTGCATGCGTGGGTGTGTGAATTATTAAGTGAATCAAGTGTGTAGTAAGCGCTTCTGGAGAAAGATTGCTGAGATATGAACTCAACAGCCAAAAAAATAACCCCCTCCCCTCAGTGCTCCTTCAGAAGCTGCTGCCCTCAAATTCATACACTTGCATTGCCAAGGCAACAACACTAACAACTGGGCTAGCTGACTGACAAAAAAAACCCCCCAAAACAAGAGAGAGACAAAGTCCAGAGCTATCACTGCCTGAGGGTAGAAATTATCAGTAAGAAGTGCAATTAACATATTTCTAAATCTGTTCCTGTTGTGCATTAATGGAGCACTACACAGAAATGTGCATGTAATAGTGCAAGAAATAACGTGAAAAAACTTTAAGTTACTCTGCTGGATCATCAGCAGCAGCTGAGTCACATGCATTTCTGTGATCACTGCATTTGTGCGCATTTGCAATTTCCTGACTCCTGAGTAGAAGCAGCAGCATGTCAAAGTCCACAAGGATGGTCATTAACAGGCTCAGGAAGACCTAAACTTCATGCTGAGGATCATCACTGGTGACAGTAGTTGTGTCTGTGGCTACAACCCACAGACTGAACAGCAGTTTTCTGAGTGGAAGAGATTGCATTCCCCAGGGCTGAAGAAGACGCATCAGGTCAGTGCAATCAAGAGCATGCTGTGGGTTTTCTTTGAGATTAATGAAACTGCACGCTGAATTTGTTCCCCACAGTCAGACTGTTAACGCCATACTACCGAAACGTTCTGAGGCATCTGAGGAGGAACATTCAGTGCAAGCAATCTAAATTGTGACATGATCGAGACTGAGCTCTTGCCCTTTCATGCCCTAATGTTAGAAAAAACAGCACAAAAGTGCCCTCTTGGATAGCCCTATGGTAGATATAGCATGATGAAGGGCCTTCTAAAAGTGCGCCTTCCAGTGAAAAAAAACATGGTAATGTACTCTCTAGGGTTCCTTTCCATTTGTTAAAATGTAGTAAAGCACCTTCCAGGGTGCCCTACAATTGGACAAAAAGTGGTAAAGTGCCCTTTCGGGTTCCTTTCCATTTGTTAAAACATGGTAAAATGCCTTTTAGGGTGCCTTTCCAGTGAGACAAAATGTAATAAGGTGCTCTCCAGGATGCCATTTCGCTGGACAAAATGTAATAATGTGCCCAACTACTTTTTGCTCGCTGGTGTGGCATACAATTGCCCAATTTACTATTTTCACCCCTGCCCCCTCAACATACTGAGTCCACCACTGTCTCTTATTACTGTAGCATTACACATCATCAGTGGAACACACAGTGTTGTATGTGAAAGAGCTGCAGATAAAGATTTCTTGGCTCAAACAGACATGCACAGACCTTTGCCGCAGAGATGCTCAGTAGAAGACCATAGTTGCATGTAAAGCATGATGTTGAGGAAATCCCTCAGTCAGTGGGGATCATGGAAGAAGATCCTTCGGGCTGTGAATTTAGTTCTGAGAAGGCTGCAACATTTTTAGGACGATGAAAGAATTTCCTCTTCTTGTCATGCTTGATCCTGAGGACAGCCAGATACAGCATGGCAAAGACAATCCCCATCTCCTTAAGCTGCTGTTTTGCAGGTAAAATTCCCGTCGCTTCCTTACAACAGCTACAGAGAAATCCTCCAATGGCATGACTGGGGTGCCGTTGCTGCCAGCTGCCAGCGTGATCTGGACTTTATCCTGAAAATGATAGACCTTTATAATAAAAGTTCGGGGTCGCTGTCTGAGGGTGTGTGAGGGCACGATGGCAGCGATCCAATTGAACAGAACCCCCTTTTAAGCTAATCTGCAGTGGCTCCAGCGACCAGGTTTTGAAGAAACAGAGTTAGTATCCTTGCTGCCTTGAGGAAGCCCGATGAAAACATATGTTGCACCGCTGACCCGTCTTTTCCACATGGTTGATTTTATCCAAGGTTCCCTCCAGCTTGAATTCTGAGATGTGGCTTTCACCTTCTGTCATCCATTTATCTGGTGTGGCAATTTTAGACAAGCAAGCCTTGAGTTTCTTTAGAAATGGGTCGGTTTTTCTGTCATAGGAAGTTTCCAACCCTTTGAGCCCTTTGACAGATATTCCTTCTTCAGCAGATTGTTTCATAAAGTGTTGAACCTCACCCCATCCTGGCTTGAGAAACACTGAACCTTGTGAGGACACTCCTTAAATATTCAATCATGTTACCATCTCCTGTTGCCAATAAACCTGTTTACCTGTAGAATACTACAAACAGGTGTTTTTTTTTTTCATTCCACAACTTTCCCATGCAATTTTGTGATGCTCCTGTTCCAACTAATATGTTAGCATGTTGCTGGAATCAAAATCAGAATAAGCATGTACTGTATGTGGCCTAAAACAATCAATTACGCTGATGAGGAAAAACAATAAATATATCATCTCCGTGTTGTTTTAACTGAGCAGATGTCAAAAATAATCAGCAGCAGGTTAGCATAATTACATGCACTCACTGTAAACTGAATTACACGTTACTCCGAGTAAATGAAATAAATCACAAATCATTACAGTTCAGTGTAATACATCATCCAGCTACTTATTTTTGACTGTTATGCTACATTGTTTGATGCTAGTGCAGTAATTTCCTGTTAGCAAAGTTGAATGATTTTGATTAGATAGCAGCACAAGGTTATAGGCATTAGCTGTTAAAAAGTAGGTCCTTATTAGCATCCCTATTAGAAGCATATTTGCTACTATTTAGTCCTTATTAAAATGCCTTATTCTGGGAGTAAGGGAAAATATTTACTATCAATAAGCAGTAAGTAGGACGCTTTTGAAAGATAACTCAGTATTGTTGGATTTGGTTATGGAGAATAGGGCTGGTTTGTACTGGTTTGAATTGAGTTAGAAAGAAAGTTACACACACACACACACACAGCTATCTTTGCGGGGTCTTTATATAGACTTCCATTTATTTGAACAGCCTAATGAAATACACAAAAGATACAAATACATGAATAAAGAGTCAGAACGCGTTAGTAGAAAAAAATTTTTTTGGTCTATATTGGTGAATTAGAGTGTAGGTACATGTTAAAAACGATAAATGTAACATTTTAAAGTAAACCCTCTTTACTGTACCTTCACCACCAGAGAGCATCCTGAGGTAGCAGACAGGGTAGTGGGTCAGGACAGCAGGGTGCTGTAGATTATTAATAAGCAGGTGTGCAGAGTCCCCTGGGTTTGTTTGGGATGTCTGGCACGCAAACCCTCCAGTAGCTCTTAAAAAGCCTTCCACAGAGGAGAGTGCATGCAGACAGCAGGATGACAAGGGAATTGAGCCTAAGGAGAAGGCAGACCAAGGTTTAGTGTGAAGGTTTTTTGTTTTTTGTTTTTTTTTTCATTTTGAGAGGGTGTGTGGCATTGAAGGCAGACACTGTTATGAAATATTTAGCACTTGGACCTGCAAGTTAATTTATAGTGACTTTCCTAATTGAAGTAATGTGGCTGGCCTCAACACAGACACCAGGATAATGGAAGGATAATACTGGCCTTCATTGAGCCTTGTATGTGTGTGTGTGTGTGTGTGTGTGTGTGTGTGTGTGCAGAGATTTATGCTTCATACAAAACACTTCACAGAAGGAAAAAAAATCCTTTTGATGATTAAACAAGCTGCCTCAGATGATTCATTGCACAGTTTCATTACCCTTCTTCTCTTTATCATCTCTTTATAATAATTAATGTGATGTTATTTCCTTTATGCCACAGCTGCTTTTGCATTATAATGTTCTCAGCAGCTCTTCATGGTAATCATTATGCTGTGTTCTACCTCTCTGTCTCCATCTAGAGCACTAAACAGCTCTTACAGCTCTTCTGATGTGCCCAGTTATATTGCAGCAAAACAAACATTTGTTTAGCTGTCGTATCCCATTTGTTTTGTCAAATGCACAGTCAACTTAGCTCTTAGTATCTTAGTGTGGGCTGAATGTTAAGCATAGACTGGGCAGTTGCTTAGTATGGACCATTTAAACATTTTGGATAGGATGAGACAAGTTTCATTCATTAGGTAAATGAGAAACTTTTGTGTTCAAGCCAAAGCTATCATTTATTTTGGGGTGTATATGAGCCAAACACTGAGTAGTCTGCTGGCACTATACAGTTTTGTTTCTGAATTTCTATTACCGGTATGTTGTTTATGTTGAATTTTAAATGAGTAACACACTCTCTTAAAACCTGCAGTGGCATGAGTAATGCATTACAATGAAAGTCATTGCTGATGTGTAAATAGATATTCAGATATAACATTACTTTGTTTTCTCTGGCAGAAATAATCAGAATGTGTTCCTCTTAAAGCTTTATACAACTGGCTCGCCAGCATGGTTTGTTTTATGTCCTCCAATGATTTTTATGCTAAAGAAGAAAATCCCTGGAGGTGTAAAAGCAGGTAAAAATAAATTCTGGAAGAATAGATAATTTATACATAAGTCATTTTATTGGCAAATGACCTTCATCCCAAACCCTGAACAAGATGTTTAAGAGTTTAACAAAACTAAAACCAAACATTTATTTAGTTCAATTAACTTTTGCTTCTCAAAGCTCACTAATATTTCTCCATTTCACCAGCATGTATATGCATGTGTCCATCCATCCACCCATCCATCCATCTATTCATCCATCCATCCATCCATCCATCCATCCATCTCTAGATAGACAGATTGATATCCTATATGTCCTATGCTGATGCTTTGCCCTTGTTTGATGTGTCAGTAGATGTGCTTGACCACCAGGTGGCAGTACAGACCCATAGGCAAAGACCCATCGGCACTGTGAACCCATCGGAATTAGGAATAGGAGAGAAATTTATGATTGGTGATATCATTGGTGGACAGTAACATTTACTTGAGTATTGTACATTTATATATATAGTATTGTAGTGTACAGTTTTAGGTACTTTTGAGTTTTTTCCTCTTTATTCTTTAGCTCAGTTTTTTTCAGAGTGAAATTGTACTTTTTACTCACCTGCAGTGAGTAAAGTTATTTAAGTTATTACAAAATATTATTTCGCTCACAGATTCACAATGAGTAACAGTACCTTTGGTGCTTTTACAACATTTTTCTAACAATACTTCTGTATTGTGCCTGAAAGAGTAGTTCAATGTTTTGTTTAGCAAGTGACATATTTATTTTTTACAGGCAATTACTGTATGCGCCTGACTATTTATTTGCTGGTTAATATTTTTTACACTTTTGTTTTTGTACGATTTAAACAAATGAAACATAATATGGAGGTACTGGTTGGTGTATTTTGTTGCCTTCTGGCTTCAGAGCGAGGCTACGTTTTTTTTTTTTTCCCGTTTCCTGTCTCATTCGATCTTCTCCTCAAATGATGCATTTTGAATGCTAGACTTTTACATGTAATGAAGTACTTATACAGAGGTGATGTGTTGCTACTTTTACACTAAACCTGCAATAACTAACTTTTTTTTAGTACCATAAGCTGATATAAAAACTGTTAGAAAACAGCAGTGAACACATTCTTACTCACTGTCTTTTAGTCTTGTCTTTAGTCTCTACCAGCTCCTGAAGGAAATATCTGACTGTTTAGCTGCTGAATGCTCCATTAGGATCACCAGCTAATCACTCACTGTGTTGATTTATTTGTTTGGTGCTGAGCAAGTTGAGTCCGCTGACTGAAAATGCCTGCCTGATAAAAGTCACCATGACAGTTAAGAGAGTGAACCAAAACCGTAAAGTTCTTCTCTCTGGTCCAGCCTTTTAAGCTATTTGCTTGTATCTGAACCACAGCAGTTACGACCAATCAGCTGCTTGCTTCATGTGTGACCAGTGTTAGTTTATAAACAACAATGATGACTCCTTAAGAGGTTAGCATAGATGCTATAGCATCAAGTGAAGTATTTGTTCATTGAGGGCATAAATAGCCACTGAAGGCTTTTATCATTAAAAAAGATGTTTTCACTCTTCTCCCAAATGTCTTTGGCTGTTTAATTTTCCAACTAGTTCTGCTGGTTGTGTTCTTCATCTATGTTATGTGATATGCTGATCTGATTGCTCGAAGTTAGCCCGTGATAGGCTGTGATAGACAGATGCTGCAGACGTCTAATTACCTGCCAAGTGTTTTTCAAAAGTGCCTGCCCTTTGCTAAACAGTTTCCAGTGATGACGTTCCAGACTGTTCTGCGTAACAAACCATCTGGTGTGTCAGGATGTTGTGCCAGACAGCCAAACAATGAGCTGAAACTCCATACAGCTGAGGGGAGCTGCCAATAGAGTTGATCATTTCCTGCAGGTCCATCACTGCAAGCAAACACAATTACATCGTCATCTGACACATTGTTATTATAAAAATACTTATTATAGCTGCTTCAAATGTCTAATATGTAACATTTTTGCGTTAAAATGTCTAAACATGACTATATCTTTATGTATTTGGTTTCCCCAAATGTTTTCAGTTTAATCTCTGATGTTTCATTGTTTAAATTCAGAGAAATCTCCATTCCATCCATTTTATTCAAGCTAACTATGCATTTCATTACGTCATCTGTCACCTATAAGTCCATCAGTTTGATTTTCTTTTGCAATGTTGGCTCTTTAGGTATGAAATTAACCGCTCCAATGATCCCGCACTTCTTCACGTTGTCATAAAACTGTATGTTTGGTTTTCATTGATTTGTTAAAGAGACCTCCAGTGGCAGAAACTGCATCTTGTGCATTTAAGTAATGGTCTGAAAACTTCATCCATCGACAATGTCCGAACTGAACTGGCAGTAAAGTTTTTTTAATGGGATGAAAACAATTCAATTAAAGATTTTTTTTTTTTTATCAGCCTAATCAATGCTTTTGTATTTATAATTCTAAAATACACACAATGCCAGGAACAATGAAGCCAGCCTAAATGCATGAAGTCTTCATGGAATTTATTGCATTATTGATGAATTATGGCAAGCATAACCATTCACATTAATAAAATCAATATTCAATTAACATTACCTGGAAATCCTGCTGTTTCTGGCGCCTCTGATGGATGCATTCGACAAGCATTAATTACAAAATTTCTTATCTACCTGTGCACTTCCCCTCTTGACTCCTGACTGTGACGAGCGATGATCTGTAACAGCTGAACTGAACACTTCATTTAGCCCTCCTCTGGTGGCGTAATAGACATGGAGGAGATCGATACAGGGATGACAATGAATTAATACCACATGGTAAATTATCTGCACACTGACATAAAATCTTTGGAAGGATCATGGGGTTAACCAAAGAGAAGAAGATTTGGGGGCACTTAAAACCATGATCATCCTTTGCTACTTTCAAATAACAGTGACATTAACTGTCAGGTATTTCACTTTTAACCCACAGTCTGTGGATAATCTGTGCATGGATTATAAAAAGTAGCCTAAAGAGGGAGCTGTGCTTCCTTCCAGGCTGTTTTCCTGCTGACTGCTCTGCTCTCAATGCTGAACCATCCTCTTGGGAGGGTTATATAGACAGCAATATAAACAACTGCAGTGCCTACTGTGCTGAGATCTGAGTAATTTCCATCCATTGCCTTCCGCTTTTATACTCGAGCCCCTGCAGCTTCCCCAGGAATAACAATCACAGTAATCTTGACTAGTTTTGACTGACTGCCTGAAACCTCTGCCAGTTTGTTATCTTTTTTGGCTGTGGGACCCTAAACATCAGAGGGGATGGGGTGGAGGGGAAGTGCTAATCACCAGCAGTTAAATCATAAGCATGCACTTATCAGTTTGTTGTTCCATAGCAGATCTCTTGCAGATGGAGATGAGTGCAGACAGCAGAGGACTTTCTCTCCATCTCCCACAGAGAAGCAGTTCTGTCATATGCTCACGTCTCCTAATGTTACAGGTGTTTGGCCTTGGGGAGGACAACTGCTGCATCGTCACCCACGGGTATAGTGATGGCTCCTCAGAATCCACCCCTCTGTTTCTACATAGCAATGCTGTAATCTAACTTAACATTGTGAACCTTCATTTCCTCTCCATGTCAATGAGGCGTGAGAGGCCATCTGGATGCAGGTAGGCAACAGGAAGGTAGAGATGAGCAACATGCAGAAACACTGAGGCGACAAGACAGGTAGGAACCACAAAAAAAGAGGTAGCCTGAGGGAAACCCATTTTCCCTGGTTCATTTAACACATGGTTCACATGCAAGTCAGCCAATTTAAATAGCGCCAGTCTGCACTGCAGTGCTAAATTACAGGCCCAGAGTGCAGAAAAAGTCAAACAGAATCAGTGCAAATAGACTGCTGTCATGTCTCCCATAACTCAAGTCATGCTGTGAGCATTTTGGAGCCACCGCATGAAATGACACATCGTCACAACAATGCACCAACAAGTGATATTAAAGGGACCTTTATGACATTTGTATCTCCTTCCATCACTGAAATAGCCCTATAATAGAGTCGCCGCATGACTATAGGACTCTGTAAATAAAGCTTAGAATGATGTTATTGTGCTTGATGGTTGTTTTTTTTTCTTTTTTAAAAATCTTATCTGTCCAATCTCTTGTAGTACTTGATAACTAAAAGAAGGGTACCTTTGAAACACTCATAATGGCATTTTTTGTTTTGTTTTTTCTCAGTTTAATATTGCCATAGCCACGTACATGCACTGTACTATAAAAAAAAGTGCAGCATGTTGTAATGTATATATGTAGAAGCCTACTGTAAAGTTGAATAATTAAACTTAAATATTTTTATTTTATTTTTTATATTTGTATTGTCTTTGGTTTTGACTCTATGATAAGATACCATTTTCTTTCTTGTTTCGCATCCTTCAAGAATGTATTTTATTTTGTAGTAAATCGTACGTAGTTACACTCTTTTCCACTGGAAATTTAACAGTGGTGATAAGCTACTCATAATCACTCACTTTCTGGGACTGTATTGATGGTACAGACATGGAATAGGCCTAAATAATCTGAGATGTATTTTTGTGCCAGTAACAGTATTTATTCTTTTTAGCAGCCATGTTTGACACATAAATAAATAATTTAATGTCTGTCACCTTGATTGTCACCAATTTTTCCTCTAATAAAGTCTCAAAATCTAATATTTGCTTCAGATTTGCTCGTGTTTGTTATCAGATCATAACAACTCAGTGTTATCAGGTGTACTGAATTAGAAATAGGCCAAACTGCTGATAACTGATAACACCTAAAAATGAATGGAACACATTGACTTCAAGCTCCTTTCATTTGCTTTTAAACTACATCATGTGTTATAAAACATTTATCGACTGCTCATGGACGTAAAATTTAAAAAAAAAAAAAAAAAGTTAAATTTGTTGGCTACCAGAAAACAAAACTTTGATTCCTAGTAACAGCAGGTTGCATGGAATAGGCTACACCCCCCTGCGTTTGCAATGATGTGTGTCTGCCTGGGAGCCGCAGACAGAAGAAAAGTTTGTGGTTCCAGCTCGAGGCCGTGACTTCACTGTGATCAGTGCACGAGGCTTTCGGGAGCACAGAGGCTCCGCAGGAAGCTCAGTCATGACTGTGTGAGCAGTGAGACAGGAGCAGGGCGCGGAGCTGCCTGCAACACCTCCTCTCTCCCCTCTTTTCAAACTTCAGTCAACAGGCAATTGAAGGCGCAATGGACTTTTTAATTCGGAGTGTCTGGAGGTTGTATTTAATGGCTTTGCAGTATAAAAAAAATGGATTTCGTGGTGAAGAGAGGCCAGTTTAACTGGATTACACGTGGATGAAATGAAGTTTTTGACGGATTTTTGGTCGTTGGTTTTTTGGTGCCAGAACCCTGCAGTTTACTGCAATCATTTTGTTGTGAATTTGCTGACTGCCAGCCTGGTAAATTTTTCCTAAAAGCGCACAGAGCTGCAGCCTCCTCCTGTGATGGAGAACCTCACCATAGATAACATGACCGGGGAGAATGACACGTCGATGCAGGACAATCAAACCCTGGGTGTTTGGACTGACTACTCTGTTGAATACAAAGTGGTCAGCGTGTTTTTGGTTTCCCTCATATGCGGGGTGGGAATCGTGGGGAACGTGATGGTCATACTGGTGGTCCTGACCACCAAACACATGCGCACTCCCACTAACTGTTACCTGGTAAGTCTGGCCGCGGCTGACCTGATGGTCCTGACCGCCGCCGGGCTCCCTAACATCACCGACGCCCTGTATGGACAATGGGTGTTCGGCTATGCCGGCTGCTTAGGGATCACGTACTTTCAGTATCTGGGGATAAACGCGTCCTCCTGCTCCATCACCGCCTTCACCGTTGAGCGCTACATCGCCATCTGCCACCCCATCAAAGCGCAATTCCTGTGCACTTTATCCAGGGCGAAGAAGATCATCTTGCTGGTCTGGGCGCTCACCTCTGCCTACTGCGTCATGTGGCTCTTTCTGTCAGACACTAAAAAGTTAGTGTACGACAACGTGGTGCTGCTCAGCTGCGCCTACAAAGTGTCCAGGAGTCACTACCTGCCCATTTACTTCACAGATTTCGCGGTGTTTTACGTGTTGCCTCTCATGCTGGCCACAGTTCTGTACGGACTGATCGCCCGGATACTTTTTCTCAACCCGCTGCCTTCAGATCCAAAGGACACCACCAAGAAGTGGAAGAAGGAGACGAGTCAGGGAGGGAGGATGATCAGCACCAGCTCCTCCAGCAGCACCACGGCTGCCTCCCGCAGACAGGTGGGGAAAACTGTTCATTCACATTATCACCGTTAGATAAGTGTGTTTGTGTTCGTGCGTATGAGTAAATTGGAGAGTGGGTTCACCTGCACCACGAGTCCGTTCATTTTGCACCAATCAGACACAGACGTGACTGACCCCTCATGCTCAGTTGCTCAACTAATACGAGGACCACCTTGGATAAACACTATGTATTGTAATAAATAAATAAATAACATAAATTAATAACAAATGTGGTCTATTTACTGAAGAAAGTGCTGTGGTTATTAAGAAAATTAAGTATTCATTTTGCATGTGACCCCACAAACTGGGGCAATTTGAATAAAAAATGGACTATTGACTTCAGGAAAACCACATAAAGATTTTTTCTAGAATTTTGAACACTGAACAATTAGAACATGCGTTTTACTTTCTCATCGTTTTGGGTCCGCAGCTGCTATGCTTTGTTTCCAAAAAAAGAAAAATTAATAGCCTAGTAAAAAACGCAACAAAATCAACCATTCATCCCCCTTTAATAGCTTGCTTTTCTTTTCTTCTCAACTTAATAAACTCAAAACGTGGATGTGCAGCAGTTTCTTTGTCACAAACTGAATTTGCATATTTGACAAAGGTAACAAAAACAGAGAGGAGTATGACAATCAGTTCTAACACCATCTAAAGAAATCTGGCCTGTTCCAGAAGTTATGGGAGGTAAGAATGAACATATATATGATTTTTGTTGGTCGAAAAATCATTTACATATAAAGGACTGAAACTTATGTTTGAGGCCAGTTTTGGACCAGAGAGGTTTTACAACAGAATGAACTTGTG
>JAQLOL010000025.1:19945080-19956267 GCA_029783665.1 Naso thynnoides
CCATTCATGTTGAAACAAGGCATAGAAACATTATTGAACATGTGAAAGTTGCTAGGTATAGGTAATTCACCCTTCTGAAGAGAATGTTATTTGATAAAAATCGCTAGGTGAAGGAGAGAGAGGGGAGCTGGAGTCATGGAGATGAAAGTTATTAAGTCTAGAAAAATAGTTCCTTACAAGTGCTGCCTTCTCTGCTCGAGTATTACAATATTACGTGAAGGATATTACGTGAAGGATTTTTACTCAGACATTCTTCTCACTTATTTGTCAAACATTTTCAGGTGCATTCTGTACTGTTTTTTGAATATGGACAAAATGTACATAAACATGATGATATCTTAGGAAAATGGAAAATGTATGGAGGACAAAAGACAATGTATGGTCCTTTTATGTGTGCAAAAACATTCCAATTTAAAGTTTAATTAATCGTCCTGTTTTCTCTTACTTCAGTTTGTTTTACTGATTATTAACATATGCTTGAACTTTATTAGGTGACAAAGATGCTGGCTGTGGTGGTGATCCTCTTCGCCTTGCTTTGGATGCCCTACCGGACGTTGGTGGTGGTCAACTCCTTCCTGGACAAGGCCTACCTCGACACCTGGTTCCTGCTTTTCTGCCGTCTCTGCATCTACCTAAACAGCGCCATCAACCCAGTCATCTACAACGCCATGTCCCAAAAGTTCCGCGCTGCTTTCAAGAAGTTGTGCCACTGCGGGCCTCAGCGTATGGAGAAACCAGCTTCCTACAGTGTGGCGCTAACCTACAGTGTCATCAAGGAGACGTCCAATGGAGAAAGTCCTGACCACTTTGCTACAGAAATGGACGAGGATCTAAACATGCCGCCGGATCAGTACAGACCCACTCGAATCCTTCCAAGTGCCAAAAAGATACCGTTCGAAGACCCTTCCATGAGTGAAGTCAAAGCCTGACAAAAGTTACATTTTCCACTCCAGAAAGATTCTGACAGCAGCTGCAGTATGGATTCAGTCACCCATGAAACTTCTTGAGGAAGTTTTTATTAAAAGTGCAGTGATTTTTTCCCATTTTATTTCTCCAGGGTATTTTCTCCTTGAAATGTTTCTTTTATTTTCCAAGACCATTTGCTAAAAGTCAGACCGGATGTAGTGAAATGAGTTTACATAAAGACAGAAGTCTTTTAGAATTTTGTCCAAACCAAATGAAGGCAGCTTTCATGAGTCCTTCAAAATACAGTTTAATGCTACATCGACCCAGCAGTGACTATTCAGCTCTGCAGTAAAAGCCCCTGCTCCAACTTGTCTGAAAAAAAAGGAAATAGCTATTAACGCAGGATGGGATGCATTTTGTCTTTTTGATAAAATGCAGAGACACATCTGAATAAACATGAACTCTTTCGTGTTACAGGAGGAAAGAGCATGACAGCGACTAATGTCATCATGTTCCATCCACATTTATTATCATATAAATTTCCTGTTTTTGTGCTGAAGATTCCCCAGTGGGATGCAGAGTCTAGAAATATTACCAAGAATTGTGCAAAATACAGACAGAGTATCTCTATAGATTAATAATTTATAGAGAAATCATAAACCATGTCAGAGTATCTTCAATCTTGAAAACAGCCATGGAGGTTCTCACTCCATCAGTGAAAATAATCATCTAACAGTTTGTTGTGGGGGTATTTTGCTATCTCTCTCAGCCGGTGGGTCTAATTACAAGTAAAAGCAAGTGCAAGCACTCTGCATGCCCTATAAATGGTGATGCTTCAGGTTTAACTTATTTCCTGGTATTTCCTATCTTCTTTGATACATATTTTTTAACTTTGTTGACAGTTTACCTCTACCACAGTATCTGTTCTGTTCTGGACTTTAAGTTAGGTGAGCCTTCCCCTGTTAAGAGATTATCTTAACTTTGTGGCCAAATAGCTAAAACTTACCTTCACATACCCATAATACCATGCCAATATTATATTGTTGAGAGTGCAAACAAATGTGACACACACACACACACACACACACACACACACAAAAGGATATGCTGTTTTTTAGGTCAGACTTTGCTTCACAATTGTCAACGAGCTGGCAAATATTTCAAAATAATTGTTTGATTTTAATCTGTGTTTTGGTGAACATGGTTTCTGTGTGACTAGATCTGTTCTCGAACAAACTTAAGTCCACTGTGCTCTTCTCTTAGAATACTTATTTTCATGGCTCGCATATTTGAAGCTCCCAGTTTAATCTCTAAATGATCAATGTTTCTCGCAGGTCCCTGCACTACACCACTTTACCGTGGTTATGCACTAGCACCTTCAGTAATAGAAATATATCACAGTTATACCTTGCATGACAACACAATGACCTCTAAAGCTTTTGCTCCTATTTGCACCTCCAACAACATGGCAGAGAGGTCACTGATTGCAAATACCCATGTGTATGTAAATGTGTAAGTACAAGTAAAGTTATATAAGTATAACCTTATGAAGTTGAAGTGATGCCACCAATCTTAAGTGTTTTATCCACAGCAGCTCTTTACACAAAGCAAGTGTTCAACTTTCTCAAATAACTTTTTAACTTTGGTATGCAAAACAATAGTATATAAACTCAGCTAAGTCAAGCAACCCCACTGTGCCTATCTTGAGAAGGATGGTGCCATTTTCTTAAAGATGTTACCATTTTAAATGTAGTTATCACTTAAATAATGATCCCTTGCTTTGACAGTTTAGGGATTGACTTGTCTGTCTTACAGGTAGTTTGTGGGTTGACATTTGTTTGACCTCTATGTTCAATGAAAAGACGAGTCCTGTTGGTTCACACCTACACCAAAAGAAATGTGACTCTTAGTAACTCTAAAGTTCTCTCATACACGTGTCATATATTAGCTATATTAGGTCCCTAGCACTAACATCTGGTGGGAAAGGCTAACTTTAGATATTTAATGCCACAAGTGGGGTTGTCATGTCATGATTGATGATCTTGACATTGTACTTTCACGAACAAATCCCACAAAGTCTAGCAAATGTACTTGCACTCTCATCAGGAATCTTTTGCTCCTGACATCGTGATAATTCTCAGAGCATTGCGTCACAGTTCTGGTAACACCAAAAGATGATGCTCTCCACCTTCGCCTGCCTCACCTCAGTGAGCTTTGGTAGATGACTGCTGCTCCTGTAGATGATCTGCTCGTGCGCTTTGTGCAGGAAAGCTTACCTCTGTGACTGGTTGTCTCCACCATCTAAATAGAAATGCGCCCTGTTCAAGCACACCTGGCTTTTAATGGAAATGAGAGACAACACACTGATTGTTTTCATCCATGTTACCCCCAAAACACACATATGATTAATTAAGGGAGGCTTTGCCCCTCACTTTGCACCCAGATCATTCACTGTCTCAATGGCTCAGTAGACTCGAACACACCCCAGCTAGTGAGTGCTGTGCGCTTTAGACTATGCGCCACAGATCTTCAAAATAGATCTAAACCAGTGCATTTACAGTGTATCAAGGTCTTAAATTCTTTTCAAGGTATTTTTTAAAATCTTTTATCAAGCCATAGCATACATTAATACGTCAGTTCTCAGTGGTGCCCAAGTTTGTTCATGTACCTCCCCACCAGAGACTGTGTAATTCAACTGAATCCAAAGGCACAACAGCGTGACATTTTAATCTCCCTGCTCGGGAGAAAGCACAGATATGGAATTACATGACCTTCTGAAAAGGTCCGTGTACAAAAAACAGGATACACATTACACTCACTTAAGCCTGTTGTGTCAACTTAAAACTCAAGTGATTTCTGCAAGGAATTTAGTCTCAACAGCGACAGACACACCAAAGCCTTATATTGCTTTGGTCACTGTATAGAAGGCCACTGATGGAGGGGTGTGAAGGTCAGTTCATAATGATGAGGGAGAAAAGTGACGCTGTAATGTGCAGACAGAGATGCTGCTTGTCAAAGGGTCAGATAACTGTTGTGGCAGTAACTCACTGATATTGGCTGAGACTGCAGAGTGCTGCGCTTTTCTGTGATTTATCTTCTCAGCAGAAGCCACAGAGCATGATGGAATGTGTAAATAGATTGCAACAAAGTGCCATACTTGAGCTGGTGCAATCCAAAGTATGTATATAGCTCACCCTGCTATTAAAAGAAAAAAAATCCAGCTGTTTATTAGAACTATGTATATGTATAAATTGAAGAGCACTCAGAGGGAATGAACACCGAGTGAACTAAGTGAAAGGGACCTGCTTCATGCTGAGCAGCAGGCTTTTTGCCTATACTGTAAAGTTGCTTGAAATTAACTGTGCAGTGCTATGTGAAATTAATTACAGTATTGTGTTTTCAAATAGTGCAAATGTAAAAGAATAGCCTTTTCGATCCGTCGTACCATCAATGTGTTTTCTATCTTTTAAAACCAGTCAGTGGAAGCTGATAAGCTCCAAAATGGAAAAGATGAGAAAATAAAAATTCTTAAAAAAAAAAAGTCTGAAGTCTAGTGTTAAGTGTAAAGTACCTCTCATTCGTGCACTTTTATTAATTTGCCCCTTTGTTATTTGAAAACCATTGCGTTTGTGGGAAAATGCAAAACAGTTGTGGAGATATTTTCTGTTCTGCTGTTCGCAGTTTGTAGCATGAATTCAAGCTTTTGTGATGTGAACACAAAAAGATGACAAAATTTGATACCATCTGTGGTGACACTTAGTGCACATTTCTGTCTCAATGTAGCTTTTTTCTGCTCTTGCTGTTTGATGGATTGTTTTGTATTTTGTATGGTTCTTTGTCTATAATAAACAGAGACGATAATTGCAGCGCCTTGTGGAGGGTGCATCATTACCACATTTAAAGTCTTGTAAGATTACTCTTTTTTCCCTCCGATTGCCTGCACCTTCATCTGCACTGATCTATTACCAGCGGCCATTGAAGAAACTACCTCATCCAAGACTGCCATGAATCAGACACAGATAGGTTCTGTATGAGCTACAACCACCCCAATGACATCAATCAGAAGGGTGATGGCTTCATTTGAAGCATGCGGTGGCCTGCTCCAACAATCTCTGACAATCCATCTCGCTGAAGCTATCAGAGGCCAACTGTGCTCCTACACAAACAATTTGATACCCCCCACACAATTTATTTTCAGCTGCTGTAATGTCATCTAAGTCCCTCAGTTTGGTTAAGTAATAATGCAGACACTAGAGTATATATAACAGTAATTACCCGTGCAATGTTATGGAGCTGGAAAGTGCTTAATGTACTGAGCGAATCCTTGTACACAGAGGCACTAATTGATGAGAGCTGTAACATTTCATCGGCTGTGAGCACCATCCATAAATTTTAATTTATGCCACACATTTTTTTTTTTTAGGCAAAAGCCTGTTAATGCCTTAAACAACACACAATTGTAACTAACGTGTTACTGATATGAAAGCTTTATTTCATACTCATAACAGGTTACACTGTGTATATTCCTATGGACATAAACAACACTTGGCACGTACGAATACAGTTGTTACACTGCAAGTACCATTTATAAAAGGTAAACAAATGATTTTGAAAGACGTTTTTTTTTTTTTTTATTATTATTATGTTTCACAAAGATTGATTTTCGCAATGAGGTTGGTTTTGTAATGCAGCTATAGAATGTTATCACACATACATTTGAGGCTCCCAGTTACACAAATAGTAATATGATCTGCACACATCATTGAAAGGAAGACATCTACAAGATGAAGAAGAAGAAGAAGAAGAAGAAGAAGAAGAAGAAGAAGAATCTGACACAATCACCATCTCTCAAAATAGCATATTCTATAGTATCTCCTATCTACCTCACACACATCAGAATGAAAGGAAATATGTTTTGTTTCACATTTGTAGAGTTCAACAGTGATAAAAAAAACTCAGTTTTTGTTGTTAAGCATAGCGATTTTATTTTAACTGTTTGTCCTCAAGCAACAGATTTGCCTTTACCTCTTATACACAACCTCTAATTTAAAGATCCACCACACGTGGTTTGTGTAGCATGGAAACATGAATTATCCGTTAGAATAAAGGCTGAGCAAAACTTTCCAGTGGAGAAAATATTATGTGCAAAATGTGGACAGTGTTTATTGTGTGTGTCCAATTCAGGGTTTGCTTAAACAGAGGGTTATACTTTCCTTTATTAGATAAAACCACACTGAGGCACCAGTCACACAGTTTTTGTTCAGTTTTCAAAAGATCCCTACACTACATTTAGAAAAATCTATCCAATTATCCTGCAATAGGCAGTAATTTCAGTAAAGGTTTACTGGCCAGAAGTGCCACACAGATTTGGAAGAGTGAGAGATACAAATGAGTGAAAATGAGACATTGAGCAGGGCTGAAGTGTCTACAGGATGAGACACCAGAAGAAAAGCCTCAGCAGTGGGCAGCTGCACCAGTGAAATGGCTCTGGCTCTTTACCTTATTTATTTGCCTCTGCCTTCCAGCCCTATTATGTTTGGAGTGTTGTACATGTTTATGTTCATTTTAGCAATGCAGAACAAAATGGGTGATTGTTCTGCTATCGGCCATGCCATCAGATTTGCATAGGAAAAGAATTTCGCCGTCATGGACACTTACAAGTCCAACACTGCTGTCCCACAATAAAACAGTTATTCCTATTCCCTTTGTACAGTTTATTGTAATGCTTGGAGATTTATTCAGCCATTCTATATATGAAAAGTCTTGGAGTTTAAGAAATTACCCCAATTTAATTCGTTTTTTTTACCATTTCTATGCTGAAAGGAGCACACATTTTTCAAACTTGTTTTTTCAAATTATAAACCTGTAAAAAATCTCACTGTCAACCATATCAGATCATGTTGTGCATACATAGGAAGAGAGCTGAGAAGGCTGGAACCTGACATTTCCTCCAAACTCAGTTTGTCAATATTAATCTCTCTGAAACACCAAAAGCATTCATCAACACAATCCTGGCCACTTTAGAAATACATGTTGCTTTGAAATTGCTGTTTTATGTAATGTTGTTTTCTGAGGCGTGCAGGCTCTACAAGAAACACTCAACAAAACTCCCTCTATGAGAAAAAACATCTACGCTTGACTTCCTTCAGTCTTGCATCAGTACACAATCGTTATCTTAGAATGAGCTATTGAGCCCCTGCATGCAGGTGTAAAGACACAGGAAACAGCCACACTGATCAGTATTCTGAACATGTTGCCTGTTCATGATCACGTCTGTCCTGCACCCTTTCACTCTCTGGATGCTTCAGTCCTCCTACACTACTGAACCTAAAATTGTCAAACACAATGAATTAAGGGTATATCATTGTTCTGAGCAGCCACAACTCAACAAGAACACAAGTTTTTAACAGTATTGACAATGCTGGGGAAAAATATGCCAGTTAACCTTCAGCCTACTCATTTCTTTTACCTACAGCTTCTAAAGATGAAGAATCTGAACCAATATAGTGTGCCATGTGATCTGTCTAGTGTTTTTTCTGTGTTCCCTGTGTTCCTCCCCTATTCTGTGTGTGTGTGTTGTCGGGCATGTCTTCCTACTCCCCAGGGTGATTCAGCTACACACCTTTGACTCATCACCATCTGCATTTAACAATGGTTAACTCATTCACAAGTTGCTATATTGTTGTAGCTTACTCCATGGTAGCAACTCTTTTGGCTGCATTCACAACATTAAGCTGCATTTCGACTGAGCAGTACAGTCAGACTGCAGTTCTATACCGCACAGTGCTCCTCGCAACTGTGAAACCACAGATCTGGCTTGCGTTTCCACTGCTGACTGTACCTTTACTTGGTAGGTGGGGTATTTGTCGGATGGAGACAGCTGAGTCTGCTACACAAGTAATGGAAGTCATAGCAGCTCCACAAGGTGCAGCCCGCCAATAAATTCAGCAAAGATAAAAAATCATGCCACGTCTCTCAAAATACAAAAATAGTTCTGATTCTTCACACTTGTCGATGAGGAGATGTTTAAACATTGAGGGTATTGTGTTTGCCCTTTTTTTCCCTGCTGCACGGTTCTGTCGACCAATCAACAGACTGCAGTGTGTCTAGCTTCACCCCCGTAGGTGCCAGATCAGTGTGCTGGGTACCCTGAAGGAAAGGTTACCAAAAAACAGGATGGTAAGACTCAGTTATTTTGGTACCATCCACAACTTTTGACAACTGAAATGCAAATGATTGCATACTGCAAATTAAGCTTGTTTTTATTTTCAAATGTATTTTCTGAGAGCCGATCGGTGTCACAATTCCTGCCATGGCACACCACTCCAGCTATGCCACACTTCCTGCCTTCCTCATGTCTGCTCCCTACTCTCACCACCAACTACACCATCCTCTCCAGCTTGTTCTCTGTTTGTGTTCATTTGTTACCCTCCATTCCCACAGCCTGCCCAGCTTTCCCAATCACATGGCGAAGACAGTATCTCATTACTTACAATAAATCTATTGTGTATAACACTGAAGCTTGATTATGTGTTCTGCATCGTCGGTCAGTCTCACAAATATTTACCTGAGACAAAACATAGCCACACGAAAATAGTGCAAATATTACCATTTAATAGTCAGTACAGTCAGTACACAGCTAAAAGCTTAATTTGCATTCAAATAGTAGGAGTAAAAATTTTGAAAGCCTATTGTGTTGGTCAGGAAGGTTAATGAGGGGCCTATGTTTCTGCTCTGTCATTTCTATGTTAGACAAATAAGCTATTTTCTTAAATAAATACCTAATTGTAATGCCACTTATACTTAAAAAAAGCTAAATTCTTTCAGAACTTCAACACACACTGGACGTTATAAACCACCAGGAAAGTCAAACTGATACCAAAGCTACTTTTGTAGAAATAAGACAACAATGTTATTATTTGTTATAATATAAATTATTTAAAATCCAGCTTCAGAAAATGTGCCTGCATTGTGGGTATTTTTTTTTTTTTAGCTGCTTTTAGCAAACACCAATTTGAACATTTTTTTCATTATTTTTGTGGAGCAGTATTGTTGTGTTATAATGCAGATAACATCAGAAAAGGGGGCCTCAGTGACAAAGACCACTATGCAAACTTTTTACACAAGTAGACCGACAAGTAGGCAGCAATAAAGGCAAGCTTTCTACGAAAAGAGGAGTATCACTTTTGGCTATTAGCAGTAAAGCAGTTATTATGAATGCATTTAGCTTAGAAAAAAGTTTAGTCAACTTAAAATTAACTCACGTGTTTCTGATGCAGCGCTTAGAAATGTGTATAATTTCATTGTAATTTCTCATTTTCAGTCATTTAGTGAATGATGTTTTCACATAGATAAAAGCTTTTCTTTATGGCCCTATAAAAACATAACAATGCCAAAAAGATAATAATACTGATTTATGTCATCAGATAGATCAGTAGGGTAAAAGACATTTGTCTGATCTACAACCACCATAACTTACAAAGCAATCACAGGGAGGTCACGGAGATCAAGGCTATGGAACAATCGCTGCTGCTCTCTCTCAGACCACTCTGCACGCCAATGTCTGTTACCATTTACCTGCTGATTGGCTAAAAAGAAGAGGCCTCATGGGATTATGGGTTGACCTTTTGTCCAACACTCTGCACTTGCTTCCCTTTAAGTCTAATGTACGTTTGGGATTTTGGTATATTAGTTTTAGTTTGTCCTTAAAAACTAAACAAATATTGTTTTTTCTCTTTTAGATTTCAGTTTTCTTTTTCTTTATTTTCTCAGTCTACAGTAAGTCTATTTGCAATTGCAGTTTACAGGAGAAAACTATAAGCCCCAGAGCCATGAATTTTGTTTGGCAGCAACAAAGCAAATTCAAACTGGTCGGGGTTTAATAACCAAATTTAATCAAAATGTTCTGCTGAATGTAATGTTTATTAAAAAGATTTATTATGCTTCAGGTACACCAGTAACCAAGTCTGTGACTAAAAATGTTGCTAAAAACCCCTCAAACATAAATGACTTTTTTCCTTCCCCAGCAGATTTTAATCATGATGTTCTTTAAAGCACAAAGATTACAATTTTGATAAAGCAACTCAGTTTGGTTTTTATGGATACTTTATGAACAGCTTTATGGACACCTGATATCAAAGGGCAGTCACTTTAAACCTGTTTGTAGTTCTGTGACGTAAAGCAAGTTTGAGAGCCATCATTCTGTGTCCCGTTTAATTCCTGTTGGTTTTGTCTGTGGTTAAAAGGCACAATCAACTTGAGAGATCATCAATAAAACGACCTCTGCAAAACAGCTCTGCGACACAAAACCTGAAGGAGATTACAAGCACCAAGTGAGGCAGGAAAAAGCATGACTGAGGAGGAGAAAATAAGACCATGCAGGCTATTGTTTCCATCACCTCAGCCTATCTAATTGTAAATAAAAAAAAAAAAACTGTTGCAAAGAAGAAGCCTTGTAATCACAGCTTGTTTCTTAGGCGCCCCGGGACATTGCTCACAAGAGAGTAGCCTTTATAAAACATGTCAGCGGTCGATAACAGTGAAGGAGGGGAGGATGAAAACAATTTGTGGCAGATGAGCTATGTGCTTAAAGGTAGGCTTTAGAAGGTCATGCACATTCAGGCTATCGTTAACTCCACTATTATTTATAATACACAGTTAAAATTATTTTAAACTTCAAGTCAAATTTAGTCTTTAATCCTAATTCACCCATAACTTTTACCGCATCAAATACTATCTTACAAAATGCAAAGTTCCTAAAAGTGCTGTAAAAAAAAAAAAAAACAAACTTCAAAAACCAACTTCAGACTTCATCATAATGACAAAATATTTATTCTTTTTCAGAATTTTAACCCTTTAAATGTAAATTTGATAAATTATAATGATTTTTTTTTAAAAAATCCATGTGATTTACCTGCTCTCCACAAAGGGCATGTTTGATCTTAAGGGAAATCAGGTAAAAATGCATGATTCAGCTGGTGGCTGGTAAAAACAAAAATTTTGAAGGCTTTGCCCTAAGATGCCTGATGAATCACAGTCACACTTTTACGCTTCCTTGGCCATGGGATTAAAAAAAAATATTATTATTATTATTATTATTATTATTATTATTATTATTATTATTATTATTTTAGATTTTTATGTCTTTACTTTTGGCCATGTTTTTCAATAAGGATTTGAGTGCGTTAATTTTTGGGCTGCACACACACACACACACACACACACACACACACACACACACACACACTAGTTTCCTAACACATAGACCACACTCTGACATCC
>JAQLOL010000025.1:19980076-19991297 GCA_029783665.1 Naso thynnoides
GCATAACAATACTGTATGTAAATTCCACTACAGAAGAGACTTGATGATCTCTGCAATTAGGTGTGGGGAAAAAAAAAAAAAAATTATCGGCCAAATGAGTTGCAAAATATCGTCATATTGGATATCAACAAAATTTCACAATAGGGTGTGAAATCCGGTAACTAGTGATGTGTAATACATTACTTTTTTAGTAATTACCAAAACACTTATTGCAATATCTCTGTGTGTTCCCATGAATCCATATTCAGATTTGATAAAATGCTGTCGCTCCTGCTCTGTTTGCCCAATCAGCAGACATGACAACACAATGTCATATCTGTTCCCGGAAAAACAACCAAGGTGAAGCGGAAAATGGCGGACTATCCTAACTAACCACAGAGATAAGACCGGGACCCTTACATTATTAATCCAATGTATGGACACACTTTGGGTTTTACACACTTCAAGGAAAGACAGAGTTAGATATGAACAAAGCTATATCCAATAATAATCAAAATTGCGATGATCGATACAACTGAATCGCAATACTTTGTAGACTTGCAATAAATCAGAACAGCAATACAAATTGAATCTGCACCCAAGTATCGTGGTACAATTAAATCAGGACAAGGGCATGTCATCCCAGACCTAGAATCTGGGCTGTTCTTCTTTAGAAGGAGCTTAACGACTGCAGTTTTTTGAGACTGAGGAAAAATTCCTGATTGGAGGGAGTTGTTAACTTTAATTGCTGGGTCTTCAATAAGACCGGTCAATACTGTTTTAATCAAGCTGGTGGGTAAGACATCAGGGCAACATGTGGATGGATTAATACTGAAAACAACTTTCTCAAGTGATTTCTCATTAACAGGATTAAATTGTAACGTGTTTACTGAGTTGCTTCTAAAAGACTATAGTTTTGACACTTCTTTATTTGGTATATTAGGGTTGATGACATCTCTAATGCCCTGAATATTGTCTTAAAGAAAGAAGCAAACTCCCTGCATTTGCTGGTAGAAAGTAGCGTCAGGGTTTATTAGGGCTGGAGGATTGATTAATCTGTAGCAAATAAGATGCTGGAGTTTTTACCGATCTTGTTGATAGTTTCAGTGAGCATGGGTTACCTTGCACTTTTCATGGTCAGGACGTAAATTTGTAGTTTTTCTCTGTATATTTCTAAGTGAATGCGGGGGTGTCATTTACGCCGCTTGATCTAAACCTGGAAGTAGAAGGTCTACAGGGAGCATGAATCCCTTTTATACCTCGTATCAACAGTATCCTTTCTTTATGATGATATAGCTTTAAGCTATAAGTAATCTTCATGCAGTGCTAGAAAAGCACCAGTTCAACCATCACCAGCCCCCATGGCAGCAATGTGCTGTGGGGATGCGTCTCTGCAACTCTCCTTGGAGGGCTCATAAAGAACGAGGGTAACATTATTAAAAACCTGCTGGAGTCCAAATCATAACTGAAGCCTTAAAGCTTTTATTTCAGCAAAATAACAAAGCAGAAAAAGCAACGGCTGCACAGGAAACGACTGGAAAACAATAAAGTTAATGTGCTGGAGAAGCATCATCAGAGTTCAGATGGTGGGACTTGAAAACTGCTGTTAATTCATGGATCCATGTAGATGACAGAAACAACAGCAGAAAACTAAGATGAATGCTTAGTTTTGTCTTTGTCATTTAACAGTATTTACTTTGTGTTCTTGTATTTTGAGTTTGTGATAATTTTGATTATCACCTCAGAACTTAGCTAACATTAAGTCTTGATTGCTCTTTTTACACTCAGTGCCATTAAGAGCTGCCAAATATAGTGTTTATGTCTCTTGTATCCTGAACTGAATAAAACAATCTGAACCAACAGACTGAAGTATTTATTCACTTCAAGGCTGACCTGAGGTCTGTCAGGAGGAGTACATTAACGGCACAGCTTTGTGTGTAGCAGCAGTGTCTTTAATGAAGTTTACCCCCTGTATTGCCCACATAGAAAACATTAAGTGCAACGCTGACTGTGTCTGCTGTGATCTGCACACTGTCAGACCTCCTGGAGGCAACATATGATTGCCGACACGGTCAGTCACAGCGAGAGGAGTTCTGATGCAAAATGCTCTGATTCGTTTGGTCAGCTACCCTGAGGTACATTCAGTTTGAGAACACGTTATTTTACATACACTGAACACCAGAAACCCACAGACTGTTTGGACCCATGTTTATCAAGTTAGATTAAAATAAAGATAACATTTTGCATATTAAAGACAGCCTGTAAGGACTGTTAAGCATGATCTTCTAGGCCTTAGGGAAGCTGTTAGCATCCTCACAGGTTTCAATGTACTTCAAATTTGCATTATCAAACATTTGTCTCAAGAACTACACATCAATACCTGGCAACGAAATGTTGAAACATCCTTATCCTTCATTTTGTAAATAAGTGGTTAATTAAGATTCCACCTGCATAAATGTTCCTCTACTTTTAATATTTGAAGGGCCGATCCCACTGAGAAGCATTGCTGAAAAGCATTGCCAGCAGAATCATTCTTTCCCTGTGGTACAGCTCTCTTGCTAGTCACGCGATACCAGACAATCAGACATCTCTGCCCACCGATCATCTGGGGACGTAAAAATGCAAGGCAGTTGCTGGGATGACATCAAGAACAGCAAACAAAGCAACACCCTTTGTATTTTTGAAAAGGAGACACCTTCTTGGAAATAGTGTGTCCCACCTTTTCACCTCCATAGGGAAACAGACTATAGATAAATAGCAAGTCACTTTGTAACATGGAGAGAACTTTTTAAAACATTAAAATGGATGCCCAGAGCGATGTTAGATTATTTGATCGTTCCACATCAGCTTTGCTCCATAACGTTGCAAAAGTGTGCGACAGCTCCCACATAACCCTACCGCTTTGGGTAGTTCATCTCCAGGTGTAACTCTGTAATGTACTCTTAAGCTGATTTATAGTTAGATATAAATAGTCGGGGGGATAAATCATTTCCTAATTAAAGATGTTTGTTTTAAACTGATGGAAATTTTTCGCCACAAACCACAAATGTGACATCAACAAACTTTGAGGGAGTTTTCTTTGGTGACCGCGACTGAGCCATCCCATAATACACATGTTGCTGGTCGGACAGTGTTTACAAGCACAAGACTTCAAAGAGTCACTGGCCCAATATGAAGGACCGCCCTAAAAACTTAGGATTGGTTCCGCAATTCAAGGTTTTTTTTTTAAACTCTGTAATTGTCTCCACCCAGTCCAGCGTTGAGAGCTGGGGGCATCTGTTGACTGACTTGTGAGTCTACTCTCTTGCTGCTGCACGATGTGTTTCTAGAGCAGTTTTGAGGAGAACATAAAGTTGAAATGATTGCCACTTTTCAGCTCAAGGTGCAAAGTTGCACCTCATTGTCACTTCTGGCCAAAGCAGCTAATTAAATCGAGTAGGAGGCGGGCTGTACTACTCAACACATCCTTCCTGTTCTGTTTCTGGGACAACGATGGCGGGGATGATAGGATAATGCCGAACAGGGACAAGAAGTTAACCAGTATTCAACTAACTAGATGTACATTGAGCCAACATCTTGTAAGCTGGCTATCAGCTATGGTCAGTTGAAAGTCAACAGTGTGATAGTAATTCATAGTTGACTATCAACAGACAGTTAGTAGACATTTGTAAGTATTTGTAGACATGTGTTAGGGGCCGGGCTAGCCAAATGATGTGAGAAACAGCTGAGAACAGTAGAAAGTCTATAACCTATTAACAGAACACACTCATGTAGTAATTATATGTGACATGCACATCAGCCATGTTGAGAAAATTAAATGGTTTAGACACCAAGACTACATGGTTAGGGTTAGGGAAAGACATCAGGGGTGTGTGTCTTGCACTGAGGTGGTTTGTGGTAATATGTTGTCTGATTCTTCAGCTGGACCTTTCTCAAATTTGCAGACCACTTAAAATGCACCTTATACTCAACTAGCAGTTAGCTGAATACTTGTTACTTATGTGTTGAATTGCATTTTTGAATATTAACACTGTTGACATGCAGCTAAGTGTCAAAAGACTGCCTGTCAAAATAAAGTGTTACCCTACGTTTTTGACAAGGGCTACTTGATTGACTTTGCAGAGGTTTTAATATTGAGTTATACCTCATATAATTTTTGTATGCATGCACCATGTGATTTGAGCTCTGGCTGATGATGCCTACCCAGCCAAGGACGTCACTGCACGTTACACACAATCTAGAATGGAATGGACTGTATTTATATAGTGCCTTTCTAGTCTTTTCGATTGCTCAGAGAGCTTTACAACACAAGTCAGCAGTCACCCATTTATACACAGTAGGGACTCATTCATACACATTCACTCACCAGTGGCGCAGCCATTGGGAGCAATTTGGGGCTCACTATCTTGACCAAGGACACTTCGACATGTAGACCCGAGGAGCCGGGGATCAAACCACCGACCTTCTGATTGCTACTTTCTACCTGCTGAGCCACAGCTGCCCCACAGAATTTGGCCTGGCAGGGCTCCAAAAGGACCAGCCCTGGGCTGAATTTAACATTTTGATGGGGAAATAAGTGCTTTACAAATAAATATTGATTGATTGATTGATTGGACATTTTCACCTCACATTTTTTACATTGAGGAGTGACACACACACACACACATCAGCACACATGAGGGCAGGTGTGCTGGACATTTGTTAATGTGGCATTGTGGTTGCCTCAGCACACTCAGCAAAGTGGCCAGCTTACTCTTGGGGAAGCAGTTGGTCAGAACCTTATTTTTTATTTTTCATTCCTTCACACATTAGTGTTGATGAATCATTAGGCTCTGAAGCTCATCACTTTTATGAAGAATGCCGAGTTGTGACAGCGTATCCAGTCAGTGGCAAACACTTCAGCTCAGGCTCTTCCTCGCAGACGCCATCAGGGCTGCTTCTCTCCCTCTCCTTGAAATAGCTATCATCATAAAACTGCTCTGACAAAACACAGACTGTGTTTTTTTCTTTTTTTTTTTGGTAGCGTTGGTGTTTTCATTTGAGCGAATGTGAAGCCATGTGTTTGCTCGTAATGTTATGTGTGGCTGTATGGAACCATATGTGCGTCTGTGACTCCATCACTGAGTGTGCTGTATTGTGTGTGAGGTGACAAATGTTTCCCACCAAGTGGCCCATTTATCAAAGCCGGCTGCCCTTCTGGTTAATGAAGTCAGGGAGCCTCAGAGCACTCCTCTCCCCTAACATGGACAAACGGTGAAGTATGAGCAATCACACCGCTCAGACCGCCCTCTCCTTCCTCCTCCCTGTCTGTTCACAGACAACAAAAAAGTCTCCTCAGCACCACATCATTTAGAAGTGAGAGCAGCTGGGGCACATGCTGCCAAAATCGAGGCGTTCTTATCCAGCTATTCATTTCAGACCCTGGATCAGAGTTTTTCTGAGCTCAGTAATGACGGGGAAATAAGCACATCTTTGTCATATAACTTAGAAATGGATGATTTGGATTCTAAAAAGTGCTGCCCAACTTTCACAATCAGAGATGAACCAATGCGACCCACTGATCAAAAGATGATTGCCTGTGCGAAGAAAAGAACATTATGAGTTGCATGAATAAGGTTATGACTCACCGTGGGGTATTGAGTTATTATCTTAAGAACCTTTCATCCAAAATTGGAAGGTTTTTAAAAGAAAAGAGAGATGAATTGCACATTGCACAAACTACTGATGTCAGCAATAACCATTATATTTAAAAAATGAAATCCTGATATTTCATTTAAATTCAGATATGACAATATCATATAAACAACACGGTGCCTCTAAAATCATTTCTGTTTCCTCCTGCTCTACTTTTGTGGATGTAGGTTGACGTAATGCCCCTTTATGCTTGTTTCAAATTAACATAAAAATGAAAAAAAGTGTCAAGTGTCTTTTTTTGCTTGCTGTTGTACAGTTATGCTCACAGACTGCCAGACTGCCTACACTTTCATTTTGAATTCTAATCATTTGCCAGAAATTAAGAGATAAATCGCAAAGTGAACAAAGTTAAAGATTACCTGAAAGATGTCATTTCTTTCTCCCAGTTTTCTATAATTATTGCAAGAGTTCTTAAGGCCATGAAAATCAATTTGAAAATCTGACATTAAATTTCAGATTTTGCATTTCTGTGTTTCTGTTCATCTTATGTAAAAGTTTAGTCATTGTTATTCAAGACAATACAGTGTTGGGCAGTCATGGATTACTGTAATGCAAATTCTCTCCAGTAACGGATTACAATTCTGAAATTAGTTATTACATTACTGCAACTAATTTCAATAACACTCTGTTACTTTAAAGGTTTTTAGGACTCTCTTCCTCTCTTGCCTGACCAAAAGATGAGATGGTTTGAAATTTAATGTGAATGTTTCTTTTATATCTGTGTGGATTTTTGGTGAAGCAAAATGACGCTTCTTTTTCTATTTAAATATGCCCCCTAACAGGAATTTGGTTTACAAAGGTCTGCACGACGTGCTGCTTAGTTTTCAGAAAAAAAAAACAAACAAAACATCCTGCTGTGGAGGGACTTGCTCCCTAAGGCCATGGATGTAAATTATGCAACACTTTGGTGATGCGAACAACTTTTTTAGTTCATTTTAAATATTTGCACGTGATGCAATGAAATGGCTGTACACTTTTTGTATGCTAAGTGACTGCAATGTATTCAAATATTCTCTTCAATATGCGCATCAGTATGAACTCATCACCACCTGTAATGCCTCGATGTTCAGTACTGTCTGTCTTCAGTTCAATTGGAAAATTAAATGCAGTGTATCATCTCTTCAAGCACTGAAATGGGGTGTGTGACAGCTTTTCCTTTTATAAGATATAAAACTCAGTCAGTCAGTTATTTACAACAGTCTTATCACTTCATTAACTTTCTGTGGCTTTCAAGGTTCTATAAGCCCCTAACCAGGAAGTAATGTACTATGAATGGGTTGTCAGCAGAGATTTGAGGTTCACTGTGTAAAAGCAACTGATTCTGTCAGTATAAGTTCAGCTCATTTTAAAGATTTTAAGCAGAAGAACAGTTACGTGTGCACTATGTACTGAACACATGTAAAACTTGCTAGCCATCATTACACTATTAAATCAACTGAGATTCGTTCAGAGATGAGATGATGTCTTCTAAGCCAGTGTTCCCCAATCATTTATCCATTTATCAATCTCGAGCAAGCAAGGCTAAAATGTATAGTTTTGGTTTAAGTTATACCACAAATGTTGAGTGAGGAACTCTGCCGCCCTTGACTAATGATCCTCTGGGTTATCAGATTGCCTAACGAGAGCTCTGTGTTTGCAGAAAAAGGCACAGGTGAGCCTCTGAGGACAAAGAGGAGGACTAAATGTATAAGGAATATAAATTTATACATTTTATTCAGAGTTTGCCACAAACAATCTATTTTTTCTTGCATTGGAGGGAAAGATGTACAACTTGCTGGAAATGACAACCTTGGATTCATGCTACCAGTGCAGCGGAGAGTACAATCTGTTCAATGCCTATGGACAGTGTGAGGAAGGGCACACAGTGGTGAGAGTGCTTCAAATTGCCATCCTCTGGAGGCATCTGCAAAAATGTTGGTTGTCTTGTTTTGAAAAAAATTGAAAAAGCAGATGGCAATTGGAAATGATGACTCAGAGACTAAACTTGGGTGACACTGGAGGCGTCGCAGTCAGAAAATGGCAAGTCTTTAATATTTCTGGCACAAAGGCAAGGTTTTAAAGGAGTTTTAATGAGAATTGCTTGAGCTTTAATTCATCAGTGGAACTAGCAGAAGATACTAATCATATATAATATTATGTGATGGTAAATAAAGGCATTGATTTTCTGTCTCTATGGTGCTGCTATTTCTAAGAATGCACAATTTGACAGCACATATTAAAAACAAATCATAGGAAAAGATAATTACTGCCTAGAAATCCTCCCAGTTGAGGACAATAGTTCAAATTAGTTGTGCTCTGCTCTTCACCATCAAGATGTCGTCACATTAGGGTGTAAAATGGCAATTTGCGAACCAGTTATTACTGGGTGAATGCAGGTGGTTCCCACCCCTATGTTTCCTGCTGCATCTTGTAAGAATTTTAAGCATGTTTGAAGTGCCATATATCTATTATTAGCTCATCACACACTGAATTGACTTCTAAGGGTGGGAGGGGCTGTCAGCTAGAAGGCAAAGCCATAAAGGCTCTCAAATTTACGTGGACACCCAATGTAGAGTTGTAGTATGGGGGTCTTGGGGGCTTGTGGCCACAGGCAGAGCTCACCGAAGTATCATCAGCCTTTTAGTCTGAGGATTATCCTCTCTTTCTTCATGCTTTCTCTTACTCATGCAGCATGCTTATCTTTCCAAGTTCTTGCAGAAAAATATAATTGCAGTTTCACATGACCACAAAGCGATGAACCCTGATGCTATTATAATAAATAACACCGCTGCTCTGCCACATCTTCTGGTTTAAGGTTACCCAACTGTAAGAGAAAGCCTTTAAATGAGGATCCCTGTACATTGTTGTTTTGCAGCGAGTGCAATACATCTCTGAAAGCTGTCCAGCTGCCTTGGGGCTGTTCGACCAAGATAAATGTGGTAATAGGCTAGGACTATGTCAATTGGTGGGGGGAGGGGAGGCAGATAAGATGTGTCTGGGAAGCTCAGAGGTCGAGGGAAATTCTTTATACAATTAGTTGCACTGAAGCCCTTCCCTTTCACCCCGAAGGCGCATTTGCTCCAGCATGTCCATTTAACTAAATAGAGCTATAAACACCTCAGATTGTGTCTGAGGTGTAGAAACAATCACCAGCTGCAATAAAACTCCTCTCTAACTTTTCACTCGTCATCGTGCCGTCCAACTGTCAGCAGAGAGCCAGATAATTAACCAAGGATTCACTCACACACACACACACACACACACACACACACACACACACACACACACAGGTTTTCTCTGTGTCATGTAGACCTGCGCTCGCATAGAAGGCCATTACTCTGCTCAGAGCAGGTAGGGCATCAATCAGTCTGTCATGAGGTGATGCAGGGGAGGCATTTTCCACTTGAACATGAGAGGAAACTCTACTAAATTCCACTCTCAGACGGACAAGGAGAGCCTCTTAGCCAGACTTCAAAAGGCAGATTCTCCTCTTTGGACATAAAATTTAAAGACCCGTCAGCCTTATACATTACACATAAAAGCTTCCCATCTTGTTTCGTTGACAATTTTTTTTAACTTTTCGTACCATCTGTCCTGCAATGAGTATCCATTGGTTGTGGCAGATGTGACCCCACTGAATTTTGGGGGAGCTAAATGAAATGGAAGCAATTAAACTTACAAAACTGACCAGAAGTCAGTAAAGTGATTAATTAAACAGAGCATCTGAGCAGAACAGGAGTGGTAGTCGTGTCACAGGATATTTCATAATAAGGCTGCAGACTTGCTCACACTCAGTGAAGTTCTGACTCACTAACTGTGCATGACAGAAACTCAAAGCAACTTTGAGATTCGTGCTCTGCCCTGAAACTGAACCAAGAATCACGGATTTCGTGGATTTTTTTCCTTTTTAATGTTTCTTTCTCTTTCTTTTTAATCCCCAAACTGATTAAAGACTTAGTATTACAAGATTGTTTTTTTTAATCAATATTTAAAGACCTCCACTAAAATAAAAACAAAAAAAAATGTTTATCTCGTGGTTATATGCCTGCAAATGTCAGACCATGACTATTCTGACTTTCTGTATTTCTGTGCAGTTTTTCACTAGAGAGGTGTTTTCACACTCCTCTACTGAAGACAGCCACCTCTGCTGATCTTAGATTCAACTGTACCCCACGCATGGTAGATTTGCTACTTGACAAAATCCAGTCACAAAGAATCACAAAACTTTCAGTGCAGAGCGTACTTGTCAGTCCAGCTGTGTCAGCTACTGCCGGTTGCTACAGACATTAATGTATGATGCTTTGTCCTTTGTTGTGGAACAAGGTCTGATCACAGTCAGTATGTTTATATGCACAGTTAAGCCAGGCTGCGGTTATAGCTCAATTACGCCATTTAACTGGACTACTGTCCTTGTCCCAGTATACTTGTGCTGAAGGGAAATCCATTTATTGTCTGACTCCGCAGTGATATACCCTGCTCAGCTGGTCGCTATTGGACCATCTTCCTGTTAGCTAAGCAAGCTACAAACAATTTAGCAAGCAGCTGGCGAAATCCATGTTGAACGGTGAAAACGTGGACAACTTTACAGCGCTGTACACTTCATATTAACGCTTAACTTTTGGTACAAATTCGATGCACGCTTCCTTCCTGTGCTTGCGAGATTTTTGTTTTCATACTGGCTTTGTATTACAAATATATGCTGTTTGAGTTCTGGCTCAGAGACCCTAGGGACTATCGATCATGAACATATTGCTTAGGCCAGTCGGGGTCCAGTTTAGGGAAGTACATGCAGGAGTAATTTGACTTCCAATTGCATTATCTGAGTGTGTTTTAGCTCAACTTTGAGAAATAGTACGATTTCAGTCAAACTAAAACATTTACATTTGTTTAAAAAAGTCTGGTTTTAGCCAGACTCACACAATAAAATTGATTTTCTCTTAATTCAAGTGAATGCACTCACTGAGAAGCGCTGTACCGCGCCTGCTCTGAAAACCTCTCCGAAGCGCATCTATGGGAATACAGCCAGTATTAATAAGGAGGATAGTCAAGTTTAAGGCTAGTGCTATTAGCATACAGTAGTCAGGTGTTTGTTTCACATTGCCGGCTTTAGTGATAACCTGGGTGTCAGTTATGAGACAGTTTTTTAACAAATGAACATGTAAATCTGCCCACTTTGGAATAAAAGCTCAGTTTTTGCTGCCTACATTTCTCATTTCTCATTTCGAGGGAACACTTTTGAAAGTTATTTTCCCTCTGACTCATCTCTTTCTCTGTTGTCTCTCATCTGTGTGTGTCTCACTCGGGTAGCATCACTGCTGAGCGGACATGCAAATTTGATTGGCTGAGTAGTGTTACTGGACTGCTACTACAAAGGCGAAGAATGTTGCACCGGCTAGAAGCAGAGAAGAGTTGTGCCTCAATGTTTTGCATTTAAGACAGTGTGAGAACAGACTGCATGCACAAACCTTTTGTGTTCATTCACAAGGTGGAGAAGCAGAGACAGTCTGCCTCAGCTGCCTGTATTCACACATACCAATTAAAATATATATACATATGTATATATATATTT